>OX344721.1:57200976-57390976 GCA_947034835.1 Ballota nigra
GAGCAACCGGTTATAAAGGACATTACGAGGTAGCGAACAACAAGAACAAGAAGACTTAAAGTCTCAACAAGAGGCGAGCAGGCGAGCAACTTGGGTTATAAAGGTTTCCAACACCCAACGAAGACATACAGACGAGTAGCTAGTCACCAAGGAGAGCAGCTGAGTGGTTCCAAAGACCAAGTACAACATTGGGAACTCCAAGAGTCACTAACTTTAGAAATAGTCAATGTGTCTTAACACTTGGCATCCATCCATTGGACAATAGTTTAGATGTTGTACAAATGTCATAACACTTGGCAAAATCCTAATGGCTAAGCCATCAAGATGGTGACACCTAGCCTCTTTGTATGCCTATAAATACCCCTTCATTTGCATGAAAGGGGAAGGATTTTTTCCCATAATAAAAAAGTAGCCCAAACTCTTGCCAATTTATTCCTTACATATTACTTGATCAAATTTCATGATTTCTTAGTTTTGTTTGGTGATCTTAACTTAAGAAAACAGTCACTAATCATCTTGATTAGAAAAGGTCATCAACAATAATCAAAAGCATTCAATGTACCTCCAATGTACTTAAGATCTCCATTCTCATCTTCAGTAATAGTTCCCCCATGTTGCAATTTCAGTGTAAAGTATTGGAGGAATGCTACGGGAGCTACAAATAATAAAAAAAAAATCAACAAAAATCCACCAAAATACGTAAAGAATCGACCAAATAACCCAAAATAAAACCAAATTAACCCTAAATCGACAAAATACTACCAAAAATTGACCTTGACCACCAAAGTTCTTCACATTTACACATAAATCGACCAAATCAAGTTACCCATTGCTACCCACTTCTAAAATCAACAAATAACCTTATAATGATTCATTATCCTTCACATTTAAACAAAAATCGAACAAATGACACGAGTTGGAATAGGAACAGGAACTTACGGTAATCAATCGCTGGGTATTTGGCTAAACGCTTGGGATGTAATATTGGGACCGTGTTTTCGTCGAAAATTTGCAGAAATCACTGTGAAATCGCGTGAAATTTGGATAAATCGCGTGAAATTTGGATGAATTCGATTAGGGTTTTCTTTATGTTGTTTTGGGGGAAAAATGCGAAGTATTCATATTTTGGGGGAAAAAACCGACTAACGGGCACGTGAACAGCACATGGCTTGCGCCGTTAGACGTTAACGTGCCTGGGATCACATTTACGAAATTTTGACATTCTTGGGACCAAAATTGCAAAAAAATGAGATTTTGGGACCACTCTTGCAATTATGGGACCATAATCGGGGAGGTGCGTGGTTGCTGGGACCAAAAGTGCAATTTTCTCGTAACGATTTGCTCCAATCCTTCAAAATATTTCCTTGCAATTTTTTAGGAAAGATTCTTATAAAATTTCATAAAGGGAACACGTGTAAAAAACAGTAGATGAAACGTAATGTTGAAATGGGGGATCTGAACCGCAAAAAAACATGTAATAATATAATATAATAGAAAAAAATATGCGTGAAACCGTCTCATAGCATTAAACATTACAAATTAACACTCACCCGTGTCAAAACTCAATTTATACTACATCCCATCGTTTCATACCTCATACAAGAACTACTCAACATAATAATATTTCCTATTGAAATTAGTTTTATATAGGATATTCCCTATATCCCCTAAGAATCTTCCCCTACTTTTCTTTTTTGACGTCCCGCAAAAATCTTTACACTCTAAATATTAAAATAAAATATTTTTTTAATACCTACTTTATTTCAAAATACTATTTCATTCATTGGTCCAAAAAATCAATAGAACAGTTTTTTTACAAAGTATTTCACTCCACGCATAAAAATTAATAGGGGAGATTGGCAGTAGTATATACAAGGATGAAAATATCGCGATATATCCGCGATACGCTGTAAAAAATACATTGCACCCCAATATCCGTATTGCAATCTCAAAATTTGCGATATATCCGCGATATATCACAAGTTATCGATATCGATATCTGTTCACTTGTAGTACAAAAATGAATGAGTATCGAGAAATATCGCAAATATATCGTAAAATATCGCAGATGTATAAAAATATCGTGATTTTTTTGTGTTTATTGTTTTTATGTTTATTTTTTATGTGTTTATATGTTTATTATTTTTCTAAGTTGACTTAACATTAAAGTGAGTATGTATAGAGTGAAATTGGTTCATACATGAATCACTTTACAATACTTTTTAGTGTAATCAATTAATATTTTTTAGTGTAACCAACTGATACACTTTAGTTAAATAGATAATATTCTTCGTACCCTTCAGTGAATACAATCAATACCCTCAAAAACTAATATCATTTAGTAAAAACAACTAATATGTCATCAACTAATACCCTTTATCTAGAATTACTACAATGTAATGAGTTGGTGTCAATATTATTTGGACAAAAATGACATTACATACTCTGTATTTGAACCTCATATGTCATCATTTTGGTACTAAGTGTATTGTATCATGTAATATTCATAATCTTGTATTGTATTATGCATTATATCTTATACTATATTGTATTATGTATTTATATCTTGTATTGTATTGTTTGCATTAAGTATTATATTTTCAATTTTTTTTTTACGTTGAACAGTGTTTATATTAGTCTATTATATATATGTCTACTTTAAACATGTAATTTTATAGTTATTTTAAATGGAACATATGCATAATATCATATTATAATACTCCCTAAAATTTCAGGTTAAATTTCCAAAATTTTAATAAAGTTTTTATCTTTTTTTCAAAAAAATTGCGATATCGATATGCGATATCGATATATCCGTAAATTTAAGATTGCGATATTACTTGCGATAGCGATATTTTCATCCTTGAGTATATATGATCAAATTCTTTATTAAACATGTTCATATATATATTGATACGACACTCTACTTTGTGTGTATTTAAGTCGACTAAAATGAAATTATATTGAGAATAATGCAACCATAAACTAAAAATGAGCGTAATAAAAAATTATAACCAGAGGCAAAAGTTTATTAAAATGGGAAAAGAACGAAGAATTTAAAAATAGAAAGTATTTAAATAAATAATGGTCCTAACTACTACGGCAACTCCCAACATAATACTGTTTCTTAATTCTCGAAGCTTTATCACAGAATTTTCTGTTTCGTTGACATTATTTGTTACTCTTACGATTCTTTCCTTTTCTAGATAATATATTTGTATCCTAATTCAATTCCAAACATATATAATAAGATTAAGTAGGACCCCCAGTGAACTTTTTGCGTACGTTCTAGAACACGTTGAAGTATTGAGCATTTAAACATTTTATTTTATATAACAACTTTCTTTGAAATAACCTATTAAACAGAACTGTGTATTTTTTTTTAAATGAATTAAAATTGGATTGAACTTTATATGTTAAATCCGTCCAACAAAATAAAAATTGTGAAATGATCTCAAATAAGATCATCTTTAATTTTAATTTCTTATGGACAAACTTAAAAATACACTATGTGATGTATTATCAGTATATTTAATTTATTTTAATATTAAATTATTAAGAAGTTAGCCTTGAAACGGAATATTTTCTGGAGTTCTGTTTAACAGTTGATTTTACCTTGTACTTTTTGGTAAACAATGTATTTTTTTTCCACGTCATTTTTAAACTCGGATGCATTCTCACATTATCTCGTATAGCCTCATGCAATACTTATTTATTTTGTTGTACATTAAATACATCACGAATATTCCATATAAATATCCAAAGTCAACGCAAGTTCAATTTTTATTAAATATTAAGAAAAACACCTCAAACCTTCAAACTCCACATTATATATTTGAACATTTATTTTGTAGACTGCAATTTTAATGTTATATTAGAGATAGGGCAGAGCATGGCTCGATTCGGTTACCGAATCGAACCGAAAAGTTATAACCGAAATAAACCGAATTATATATAAAACTAACCGAAACCGAACCGAAATTTTTTAAAACCGAAAATTCCAAAACCGAAAATTTCGGTTCGGTTTCGGTTAATAACCGAAAAACCGAAATATAATGGATTTTTAAATTGGACCATATTTTTACGCTTATAACATGCTAACAGCTCAAACCCATATGTATTAATAGATTGCAACCAAAACAAAAAAACCACAATAACAAATTAAAGAATGGGAAGGGAAGACCAGAAGAGACAAAGACAGTAAATTTGGAAATGAGTAAATGTAACTAGAGTTAGAAATTAGATACTTATATATATCCTCTCATTTCGGTTTTGGGGTTTCGGTTATTTTGGTATTTTTAGCTAAATAACCGAAACCGAAATCGGAAGTCAAAATTTCTAAAATTTAAAACCGATACCAAACCGAAAACCGAAATAACCGAACCAAATTGATATTTCGGTTCGGCTCGGTTTTTCGGTTTTAACCGAACTCTACTCACCCCTAATTAGAGAGGGAAATTTTCAAACCAAATTTAATATAAATGGACTAAATTTTTTATGGAGAAAAAATGCATCAACACATTTCTACACTTTTTTTTTTCTTTTGACTTTTCGTTCCACACGGTTTTATTCTAATTTCCTATTGTAAAGGTGGAGCTGGAACAGTAGTTATTTGAATATATATGCCATTCAAAAACCGAGGTATACATTGAAATTTGAATATAATTAACACTTTATAAATATAATTAACAAACGAAAAGGCTATCAGCATTAATATTCGTCGGTTAATGTGACAGCAAATCACATGTACTAGGTGGTTGGTTAGCCGCGAGACCCCTGCTTCACAATTATCTGTAATAAAGAGGCCTCTAAATTCCAGCCTAGACACAACTTAACTACAATTATATTCCAAAACAAATCGAGTAATTACGAAGAACGACCAATTAAGTTGGTTGAATGTATACATGTACACGAAAGTATTGTACGCATCAAATCAAATGTATGTGTAGCTCAATTATTTTACGCGTATACCATTGTTTTACTGAAAATGTATAGTTTTTTCAAACAGTTTGAATTTTTTTTTTTTTTTTGCAGTTCGGCCACGAGGTCGAATATTAAGTATGAATCATAGTTCAAATATTTCGGAAAATGATACTCCCCAATTTTGTATTTTAAAACAATAATATTTACTTTGTCATTTAACCATCACTTACTTTTACTCACAAATAACCACTTTATCTATTGTCTATGTTTTCTTAAAATTTGTCAAAAACAAACACACTTTTCATAGACGGAGGAAGTACTTCTAGTAAAAAATGAAGTGCAATTTTTAATAAAAACAATCAATGTTGTATAAAAATACAAACTGTCCAATAAACAGTAAACCTAGTCCATATAATATTATATAGATGTATGTGCGTGTATATTATATGTGGACACGCCCGCATGCCTACATTCTTGAATTCAAGAAATCAAAAAGATGGCGGCTGCGAAATCTATTAATAAAGTAAATTAACCCAAGTCAAACAGATATTGCAAAGTACATTAAAAAAATATCTGTTTTTGAGAAATTAGTCCACATATAGCATATGTAAAAGAAATTAGACACGCGATAAAGAGGCCTCCTGCAAAGTAAAATTAATTTCTTCTTTCTTAGCAATATAATTTCTAAGAAACAATAACGAGCGATGAGCTTAAATATGTTGGAATTCCAAGCGAGTTGGACATTGGCCCAGAACACACCAAAACTGCTCTTCTAAGTTCTATCTACACATTTCTAACCGCTCAACCTATTCCCAGGTAGACGCGTTACAATTTATACGTACATGACAAAAGATACAAACTAACTTTATAAACATGAAATAACTAACCAACTCGTCTCCATCGGATCATTCGACTGCCAACTCGATTATGCCCGCGCACATATATGAATTAATAAGCGACAAAGCAGGTGACAGGACTGAACTTCAATTTTGTTCATTTTCCATGTCTCCAAATAGTGTCACACGATAGAAGACCACTAATTTGGACAAGACAAAACATCATCCGAATCCACTTTCAGCTGATATTTTGCAAACAAAGAAAAAACAAGGATGATATCAATTATACCAACCTCATTACTTAAAATAAGAGGGGAAAGTAGTGAGAGTGTATAACATACAAGATTGAGATGGTTCGGTAAAACCCCCTGCAGTAGCTCTTTCAGCTTTCCACACTGCTCGCTGCTTCTGTGGCCCAATCTGATTGATTCCTCAAGCAAGTGCCATAGGCGTTCCACTGAAGTATAAGGAAACCAAACACCTAATGGCCTCTTACGACGCACAACATCAGCTGGTCTCTGCAGTTAAATAAAATAGCAATCCTCTCAGAAATTATTAGCAACATGAAAGAAGACTCATTTAAACCTATGCAACAGTCAAAATAGTACTCCCTCCGTCCCAGCATTATTTGCATAGTTGGGACGGCACACATATTAAGAAAAATTTACTTTTTGAGTAAAGTAGTAGCATATGGGTAAATGTGTGTACATTATTGTGAGTGTGCACGCAAATCAATGTTTCCTTTTTTAGAGTGTGCAAATAATCTTGGGACGGAAGAAAAAGGAAAGTGTGCAAATAATGGTGGGACGGAGGGAGTATATATAACCATAACTATTATAAGGCTGCCATAAAATAAATAAATAAATTATATAGCTAGCTCATGCACTCGACTTCCGTCTCTTGTTGGATAAGAAAGCAATATGGATTTTCTATTCAACTGAAGGAAACAACAGAAGTAACAGATGTTGCTTTTTCTTATTTGAAAAATTATCTGACTCTTGATTAGTTTCCATGTGTTAAGGTTAGTTATTGAAGAGATAGATCAGAACATGAATTAGAAGCTATTCATCAAATAACGATACCATTTCAAATCCTTTTTAGATATGCAATGGATGCCTCCACCCATACAACACTCAATTGCACAGCAATTACAATTTAACCAAAATGCAAGCCAAGCACGGCCTTAAAAGTGTCTCCAAGTGAACCAATCATAGCAAGATATACTTGCTCGCAAAATATGCAAAGCGTTAATAAAGCATTTTATAACTAAAGACAGAAAATATGCCCAGGAAGGCCAAAAACTACTACCTTGGAGGTGCTTAAATGTCTAAATGCGAAGGAATGAATAATAGAGGCACAACTTACAGTAGATGCCAACTTCTCCATATATTCAATCAGCAAATTAGTAGCCTCAGTATATCTGCCATGATCAACATATAGGCAAAATAAAGATGCTGGATTTGACTCACTTCCAGTCATCCCAAGACAACTTTCATTATGATCACCCTGCCATGATAAACGGAAAATTAGAAAAGAAACAAGCACCTGGCTTTGGTTTTAATACAGAGAAACGTGTTGAGATATATGCTATACACTGCTGACAAAAATAGCACTTGTAAAAGCCTATTTAATGGTTTATTTGAAAAGTTTTGACATCATTTTGGATATCAAACTAGAACCTTTATACAAGCAAACTACTCCACCAATACTGAGCGGGTTAAGGAAGAATAAAAAATGCTTCCATCTCCAAATCCAGGAACTCAGGGCGTAGCATTAATAATTTATTTGAGAGCAGGTAGTTCATACAATTTTTTTACCTTGAAATGTCTAACCAACCACAGTGGTATATCCATTTGAGAATCAGTAGAAAGAAGAGTTCTAGCAACAATAAACGGTAATCTTGAATGAAATGCCCTGTATTTATCCTGCAATATGAAGCCCAGCTAAGTTTTATATTAAAGTGGGTCACATAATAAGGACAGAGCATTGTCCCATATACATAAATTAGAAGAATATTAAATAACACAATCATTTTCTTTATAGCCATGCAAAATACCATCACATGTTATAATCAAATATAACACAAATTACAAAAATAAAGGCACTAAGAAGTACAAACAAGGTAGTGTTCCAGTGTTTCCCAGTGGCTGCTTCCCGCAAATTGATGTACTGTTGTAGCTGTATGCAGCGAATCATGTACTACCTCATCTTGTGATGAAGTCAACAGAAGACTGTGTGTTTTACGATCTTTCCTGAGTAAAGCAAAAAATTGTTATTTTAGTAGGCTAAGATATCTGATAAACTTGTTTATATTCACCAAGCTTTCAAGGGGATAAGGATTAGAAAAATTATATAAATAAACAGAACCGGTTTAAGCCCATTCTTTTAAGAGATGAACAAGAAAAAAACATAATGAATGGCTACAGGCTATAAGAAGATACAGTAGTAGCACGTCATTTACTTACCCATGCAGTGAGGGGCTCAGCCGACTTGGGCAGCATGTTAATGTCATGGTAATAAAGACTCTTTCAAGTTCCCTAGACATTAGCCATGTTGTGAATAATCAGCATAAAAATAAAAAATAAAATGGGAACTTTTGACAAGCTCAATGGCAAAAAGCTTCAAGACAAGAGTATAACCTATTAAGATCAGAACCCTTCCAAAATTTGAGGATCACCAAAAAAGCCATATCATATGAATATGATTCAACCAACAGATCAATAAGCTCGGGCAATGGTTTATTATTTCCTGAAATGGTAGGAAAAACTGAAAATCAGACAATCTTGTGCATGATCCTCTTTCTTCAATTCCAATAACGACAATTTTTTACCATTATATTAAACTTAAGAATAAAAATGGATTATCTAGTCCGCTAAAAGTATCTGTTAAGCCCAATATTATTGACATATGATTGAAATCAATATGCTAGTTAGCTACTCAAAATGGTTCAAGTAACAAAGAAGAGGCCATCGAATTATCATACCAGTAGAGCTCCACTTGATATTAGCCAAAGACAATAAGTGTTCTGCTGATGCTAGAACAAACTCCTTTTCAAGTTTATCAACATCTAAATAGGATGGAGGCTTTTGAGGCAGATCATCATCAGCAGAAGCTGAAGAGAAGGTGAAAACAATAAGATCAATGAGTGGAATATGGATAAGAGATTGTGTAACACATATCAAATAATCAATGAATCTTAATTTTGGGGAAGAATCAAACGACTCTATTTTATGTGAGCTTCAGATCCACCATAATGGCTCAAAGAGTAGGTCAAAATGAGAGTTCAGGGATCTTAATTTCATTGCAACATGAAATTATCCCAACAAGTTTAATGGATTTGTTAAAATTAATTTGTAATTTTTCACTCCAAATCCATTGATCCAAGCACAACCTTAATTATTTCTCATTAAATGTTCACTGAAGGATGATTTACATTGTTTTTGCTTGGTCATCCTAGCCTTTTTATTAGGATAGTTTTCTTTATCAGGAGATGTGTCATCAACAGGTGCCTCAATCCAAGCATAGGAAGGATGAACAAGCTGTAGAGCATTAATAGCAGCAGCTAGCCCGTTCAGCCTCTCTTGCAGAGTCAAAGACCGAAGTTGATGATCTTTCACAGCTGCTTCAGCTCTCAAACGCACTGAATACAGGTATATATAACTTGCAGCTCTACGCCAGTTATGTCTGTGCATCTCAAATGCGTAAAGTAGTTTGAAAGGGTTTGGCTTTGCTGAAATATCAGAACGCTCTGCCTGCAGAGCAAATGAGCTGATATTGTTAAGACACTCATCAGTAATCTGGAAGTTAAAATACAAAAGTTTTTTGGTAAACCACAGCGAACCTTCCAGGCAAGCTCCCGCTCTACTTTCTCCACTAAACCAATCAATGGCAACTGGCCATTACAAAGCATCTGCAAGGATTAAAAGAACAAATAACCAAGACAAATTAATTCTAGAAGTATTTTTACAATGACAAAGTACTTAAATCAATACCCCCACCCCCCACCTAAATCCATCAATGTAAAACTTACAACATTATCTAGCCTCCATGTCTAACAAAATATTTCCAGCCGGAATCAACAAGAATTGAAAGAACCACAGATCACTAGTATAATACTCACTTACAAACTAAATCTGAGATATATTGAGGACATAACTACACTGACCCTACAATGGATTGAAGGTGAAGTCCTATAATACTATTCACTTGCTTGTTGCTTCATCTCCCAATATAGGGACAGCTCAATGACAACTAACAGAAAAGTGTCCCGGAAGAGAGTAAAATGACAAGAATGTAAGAATAGCCACACACCTTAACAGTGCCACGCTCATAAAGAACAATAATGAAACGCCTCAAACAAATTGTCTTGCTTTCTTCATCTGGATTTGAAGTTATTGCACAGTATGCATCATGATAGTTATTAAGATCCAAAGTGAATTTGAAGATATTCGCCCAAAGTCTGCCCTGTGCACTAGTCACTGACTCCCCAAGAGTCTCGCTGGAGCTGGTATCCATAGTGCCGAGAGCTGCATCAACTTGCTCAAGGGCAGCAATAGCAAATTGGCTAGCAGCTTCACTCTCATTATATTGTTCAAATAGCTGCATCACCCATTGATAATATTGAAGCTTCCATGCTGAAGCTGACGTTGAACTGCCTGGGAGAGAAATAAGAAACTACATGAATCTAAGAAGCTAGAAAATATACGCATATATTAGCAAGAGAAGAATACAATAAAATTATCTTAACAGCTTAACGTAACTGAAATCAATTCGTAACCATCCAGATTCATGCGGCAGACTTTGCAAAGCTTTGGAAGATCCTTCCATTGATGCAGCTCTGAACAACAGTGTAAGATATAATTAGATGAATACAACTTCCTACTTATTTGTTGAAACAGAGGCTGGAGTTTGCTGTTAAAATTTAAAAAGCTCATAGGAAAATCTGACAGATAGCTCCCCTAGCATCATTTGAATCGAATTAAATCAAAACAAATATTTAAGTATATAAACTACATAGTAATAACAACAGGATTGAGAAACTTAATCATAACCAGCCCAAACTTGCAAACAAATAAGTTCCAGACTGAGAAGCACAAATAGAACAATACAAGCAATAAGTTGTAAAAAAGGTGAACATGTACAAGGTAAGACGGCTTGTAGAGATACAGATATATCTCTTTCAATTGATTCCTAACAACCTAAATCATTCAATTCCAAAGACTTTGAAAGCCGAAGCCACATCATCTTTAGATACCTGAAAAAACAGCGGATTGATTCCCTGAGTTTTCTGTCTCTATCTGGTGCATGCAGCCCATGTGTCTGAGCAATAAGACAACATCCAAGAAGATGGAAGAGTGCAGAATATCTTCCATCCACAGCCTGAAGGCTTCCAAAGATTTTTTCCTTGCGTGAATACACGTCCACCGAAGTAAGTAAATACTGGGAAAAAACAAGACATGCATCAGGACTATGTTATCAAAATTCCGGACAGAGTAGTCAAGAGTTAAAAAGAAACAAACCTCAGTGGCACTGTACTGGTTGTGTCCAAGTAAGATTATTGCAAGATCAATTGCATTGCTGAAGAATACAGAAGATTCTTCCCCACTTCTTCCACAAATTATCCAGCTAGTGAATTCCCTACTTAAATCAACTAAGCTGCTGGGATTTGGAAGTTGACTGAAAGAAAGGTTCCTCAATTCTCTGGAGGAACTTTGCATTCTCAATAAAAGGATATATGCTAAAGAAAAATCACATTTCCCAAGTTTTGCATTCCACAATCTTTTATCCCCATTGCTATCTGACAAGCATCAATAGAAAAGCAAGAGGGCGGAAAAAAAAAGTCAGGACAAACATTGAACACAAAACATAATTACTAATAAAACAAACACAAAACATAGCAAAGAAATTTGTTAGCATCTGATCAATAATAACTAATCATATGTATATATGGTAGGTAAAATGCAGAAGCAAAGTGGACTCATCAAGCTCATATATCCTACCAATTTGTAAGGATGAAAGCTTATAATTAAAATCTTCAATTGGAGGAGATTCAGATGGTGTGGTCCCAAAGAAATGGACAATATGCCACTCTGTCAGAATCTCTTGAATCATAGGAATTAACTCCAGCTTAATTTTCGAAACATCATCATGTGACATGTTAATCTGCAAAAGAAAGGGAATAGCGAACTCAGAATTCAGTATTAAAACTGTAGCTCAAGTTCTTTTATTTTATTTGGGCGGCTATTGGCTAGGTTTAAATACAAATTTTAGCTGCACGATCGTTGACATTATTGAAGAGCTTTATGTGTTCAATATTTTTGTGTGACAAGAAATTGAAAGTGGCATGAAAATAAGCTTTCACAGATACAATGTTAGCACAGAAGGTAAACTTTTCACTCTTTAACAAGGAAAGGCCCGAATTTAAAAAAAGTAAAAAAAAAAGGAAGTTATCATAAAACAAAACAGGTAATCAAGGATTCAAGTATAGTAGTTCTATTAAGCTTTGTATGTGTCTTTTTTTATAACTCTACAAGAGCTCTTTACCAAGGGGTCTTTTTTAAAGAATTCAAAGTTATAACTCTTAATTAGGATAAGCAAAATTGGATGAGGAGTCCCATTAGCAACCAAAACAACCTAAAAAGTAATCACACGACAGCAAATTTTAGGATCTGAATTTTCAAAGGGTTCACAAGATAGTAAAATAATAAAAAGTGAGGACAAAACTTTAAAGACAAGAGAAACCTAAAGACATGATAGGGCAACTACCTGGCAAAGAATGCAGAAGATCAATAAAAAATGGCTTGTGGGCATAACAGGAAAAAAAAAAGAAGAAGAGAGAAGGAAGTTAAAGGAATAAAATATGTATACAAATATATGTATGTAGAAAAACTATACTTGAAAAAAAGATGTGATATCATGAATTCACATTTTGAAGTACAAAGCAGAAAATGCAAACTGACCTGACCACAGATGCTAGTCATGTAGCTAAGCAGCATAAGAACGTCTAATACAGATTCAAACATCACTCTGGCAATTTGGGAGGTGGAGTGCACTATTGCAGAATCAATTATATGGAATACAGCTTCTGCATCCAAATTAAGAACAATTTTGCGAGGCACTAAAAACTCTAAGTGCCTCTCAACCACGTCCAAGACCTTTCCCCACGAATTAGCTTTATGGCACAGTGCATGAAGGGACAAGAACATATTTGCTGAGAATTTTCTTAGGGTTCTGTGGTTCAACAATTCTCTCTCCCAAGCAGTATCAACCCCAAGTTCAGATGTGAAAGTAGCTCCAATTGCAGAACTATATCCAATATCAAGAATCTTTAGAAACCGAGGAATAACCTCCTCAGATGATATATGAGGTCTGCTGAGAAACAACTCATATATTATAGCTGATGAAGCTTTGCCTAACTGCCGGCTCACACTTCGAACACATTGTAGAAACTCAAACAGAATTTGTCGATCAAGCTCATCAGTAGAAGAATCAAACCCAGAGCCTACATACTTGTTTTTTTCCTCCAAGGAACCTTGTAAAATATAAGACCAGAAGATTACAGATTAGAATAACTTGCAAAAAACATATTAGATTGTTTAGTTGAAACACTCGTGTAAATAATTGGAGATAGATACAAATACAGGAATACCATAGATAACATGCTCTACATCCTCCAAGCCACGACAGAGAGAGATTGAGTTGTTCCTGATTAGACCAACAGAACCCGTTAATGGATCCATGAGCAGACCACATGCTGCATTGTACTTACACCAGTTATTCACATAACGGGCGCAGAAAGTTTTCCAACATTGAAGAATGGAAACTGGACTTGTACTTCCACACTGCAATATAATATGCAAATCAACCACAATTAATTCCTCAGCACACATCCTCTTTAGAATTTAAAAAGGAAACAGATAGCAACGAGGACAGCAATGACTAACAATAACAATAAAGCAAGAAAGCATGCCACATTTATCAAATGTTGTTTAATTTAATCCGTAAGTTATAGTCTTTGATGATGGCCTGTACAAAAAAAAAAAAAAATTGTTCAAGGGCAATGGCATAAAAAGCTAAAAGCCAAGCTAGCAATTCTAAGGATCCTTCTTATATAACTTAAGTTACACTCATGCACATGACTTCCACGACACGAAAGAACGTGAATAATAGTACAGATTAAGTGCATAGGGTCCAGAAACCCAAAGGAGCAGCAACATGTGATGGAAAGGATGGGAGGATGCAAAGGTACAGTAATCGAAGAAACACCAAATTCACTTGAAAACTGCACTTTAAAAGGGTATCAAAATACCTTATGCTCAATTAGCGACAAAAGTTCATTTTTCAGACCATCAACAGTGAACGAACCGAACTCGGAATCAGTAAAGAGCTTGTTGTAATCTCCAAATGTTTGCCTGAGAACAGCATTGCAATAAACCCCAGGAGAAAGCAATGCACGCAAAAATAAAGAAGAGACAAAAGGGACCACTTCCTCCTGCATGCCAAAACATATTTGTTAACATGCCTACAGATATACAGTAGTCTTACATGCAACAGCAACAAGTATAATCTAGGTTGCCCCCTGTACTTTCAGTATTTGTTACTTTTGTTCCTTGTTCTTTGTTAACTGATTTTTTGCCCCTTATACATTCTGTTTCTAGTTTTCCCCGCTGCACTTTCTCTTTCTACTTTGTTTTAGTTTTCTGAAATGTACTTTATATTTTATAATAATTTGCCCTCTGTACTTTAGCGGAATAAGTTTGATGAAAATGATAATAGCACCTTTGCGGATGAAAATGAAGAATATGCAAGCCAAAGAAGATCATCTGAAGATTGCTCAGAACTCTGAAACAGCTGGTCAGCGATAAAAGTTTCCTGCAGAGCATAGTAATGCGCTAATCCCCTAACACAGTAAAGCAAGCGTTAGCTGTACATGGAAGAGACCAGATCAATATAACTCTTCTGAGAAAATATTTGGCGATTGAAGAAAAAAATAAAGACTGAGAATGCTATGTATTCAACTCAGTTCAAAATTTCCACTAGACAGCAAGTGCAAACAGCAACTGATCCCTAAACAAGGACCAAATGCATAGGAAAAAGACCCCACAGAACTTAAAGAAAAAGCATCTCTAGTCTACTTGATCTAACAAAGAAGGTAATAAAGTGAGGAAAAAAAATACTTACTCAGTGGAGTCATTACGAAGCAAGTCCTGCATTATGAGTCCTTCTTCCTTGAGAATCCACAGATTGTCTGAAGTAAGTTTAACATCAACAGGCCCACCCTTAAACATTCAGGAAGAAAACATCATGCAATGTCAGATATTTGTAAGGTTGTCAACCATAAGTAAATACAAGGTAACACATTTAATTACCTCTCCCAAAGAGATTCTTTTCAGTGAAGGCTCCAGGGAAAATGGAGTCTTGTCCCCCATATTACAATGAAGACCATACAGAAATATTGTTTCTGTGCTAACTTCCTTCATAGTTGCAAGAAAACGAGCAAACACCAGTTTCAAGACTATCAGAAGTATGACATATGTAAAACTTGTGCTATAATAACCCAGTCTAAATTATTATTCTAGCAAACAGATAACCACACTGGAAATAATCCTATCAGAACAACACGGTGCCTTAGTAAAATGGGGGTTATTAGGACAGGGTGGTAAAAATGCATCATGCTACTACTGTGTAGTCAATGACATTGGAAGAGCATGACTTTGTTTATTCCATTGAAGTATTGGAATGACGACTTCACCTAACAATACCCACTTGGAGTAAAAAACATGTCCAGGGGGGCAATGCATTGTTAAACCCTAAAACTGGTTAGTATGAGCATATATTACATGTACATAACAAAGCCAAGATTTTCCACATGAACAAGGATCAGATCAAGAAATGCACATTGTTTAGGGCGCAAGGCGCACCGAATTGCAAGGGTGCGCCTCGCGCCTTTTGTACATTACGGCTAAAATAATAGAAACAGTACGTAAACTTACATTAAACATATTAGCATGTAGGTAATTATTAGATTGAAGTTCAAAAGCACATAAATGACACAAATCAAAGGCATATTAAAGTCATGAACTCATTACTCTTTTTGTCACAGAAGGAAAGAGCCTAGTTTACATTTTTACGTCAAAAACGTTTGTTCACTATTCTGAAACCTAAAGACATATTTTCTGTAAGAAACTAAAAGAAAAAAGCATGTTTTTAACCCCTGCGCCCGCCTCACCCTTAGACAGAAAGGGTGACAATGAAATACCTATATCACTGTACACATAAAAAGTAATAATTTAGAGATTTTTTCGCTCTGCAGAAACAATAGGAACTGACAATCAAAAATAGAAAATCCAGACAGATGAATCACGATTGAGGATAACTGAAAGGCGAATTGAAGTCCAACAGATTAACATTCAATGTGAAAGCGAAGATGCTTCCTTAACTGCAACATACCAAATTTTGTTGATGAAGCATTGCCAAAGGAATTGTGCCAGTATCAGCATTAGCTTCTCCCACCCACAGCCTTACAAATGCACCTGAAAGCAATATGGTAATGAATGTCATGCTAACTGTAACAATGTGACCAAGTATTAAAGATTACAAGAAATGAATAAATGATCCATAAATAAGGCAAATGTGTAATTTCTTATCATGAAATAAATGGAGGCAGCACCCTGCCTACACCAAGGGTAGATACTAGATACCCCAACAAAAAGAAACAAGGATTAGCAAAATAAATTTGAAATTAAGGAGCTTGCCATCATTATATTCTTTCAAAATTGGCTAGGAATAATACCAAAAGTTACATGTACAGAACAACATACAGGCAGCATTTGTTTTCATTTCGGTAAGAAAAAGAAAATAAAGCATATTTATTTCTCTTTTGATAGGAGAATATTTTATTAATTATGAATGAAAAGTAAGAAGTACAAGAGACCAGATATCCCATTCAAAACAAACTCAGAAAGCTCAGTAAATTGGTCTAGCTCATGTATTTGATCCACCACAAATTAACTCCAGGTCTGGTCAATTGATTTTTCCCCCTACTAATTGTGTATCTATCAAAAGGAAGTAAGATAAGTGATAAGCTCAGTACAGTATAGATACCTCTGTCCCATCTTTGGTTATTTCGGAGGTTGATTTTTAAGGTCCAAGGTTATACGGCCATTTTTTTTTCCTTTCTTTTTTAATGAGAAACAGAATTCATTATGACAATTTTTTTCACTTACTAATACAATCATTAATACTAAGCATATAGTCAAGGAAAATTTTATTTAAAGGAAAGTAGGTATAATGGTATTACTTACTTATCTTGAATGATGTACAGAGTTGTGATTCGAATATCGAACAAATTGATTAACAAGTGGAATTGCTATAGTATTGCACAACTCACTATATTGATCCCTTATTGGGAGCAGGTAGTTCGTATGTCGCAGAGTTTGTTTTGTTTGAGACAGAAACTCAAATCCACAAAATTTCTAGAAACGTGGGGCAAAGTTTTGTTGCATAGCATGTTGATCAAGAAATTACTATCCTTTGATATCTATGGTTGAATTATTATAAAGCAATTTAAAGAAATTCCAATGAATTACAAAACAGATAATAAGACGTATGCTTGCCTGTCAATGAGGAAACGGTCATTGCATGACTGAAAATCTTGCTATGGGTTAAAAGGTCCCAAACCCGAAAGCTCCCATCAGAATGAAGCACAAAAAGAAGTTTTCTCTGTTGCACCTCTGACATCACTAAATCCTGTACAGCAGCTAGAGTCGAACTCCTAAAAGACAATAGATTCATAAAAATAGTATGAGAAAGAGATCACAGGAGAAGCAAAAATAGACACAAAACATATAATTCAATCAGACATGAACTTCTCCAACAAAAGTAAAGTCATGTTGAGGTTAGGAATGGACCAACTTTAAAATCTTGGATGGAAATTTCTTTCACCTATTTCTCCAGGCATTCTATTATTAACAACTTAGTCCCAACTTCTTATATAATTCAGCATTAATCAAGTCATCCATAAAATTGAAATTGACTCAAGAAAAACTCATGTCCTCATAGGATGTACTTTAATTTGACCTCATTTCATTAGTTCAATATTATAGAAATCCATTTACATCTCCTAACCTGTCACCTGGTAACCTGTTTTTCATTTTTCCATGGAGTCGTATTAAACAAGCAGCATATATCAATGCTACAATCTCTTATAACTATTAGTATCTCAATAGATTTCAGATACTCGCTCATTAATACCAGCATACCACATAGCCTGCTAGCTTCATTACAGGCCTATTCATAACCAAACACAAAGGAACTATTCACCAGAGAACATGTGATCTGGTTATACTGACTTAAGCAGCTTCATATGCTCCTTAGACACACAAACCCAGGAGCTACTTGTATAGAAAAAAGAAGAGAATAAAGACTTCAGTTATTATAACAAATTTAAATTTCACTGCACCATTAAAAATATTACCATTCTCAAATTTAAATATATCAAAATCAAATTAGTATATACTTTACAGAAGCAGGAAATTATGAAAGCTATTTTCGCAACAAAAAAGAAAGGTGGGTTTATCAAACATTTTCTCTATTAGCATTTTCGTGTGTTCAATTTTCAATACTGGATTACCAACAAATGAAAAATTTAGGTGATGCACTTAGCTGCACATGTAATTAGTGGAGTCCTAGGAAATCTAAATCAGGCTACATAAAGATTCTGGAATGAAATTAATAAAAATATCGGGGAACGTAATCATCTTGGCACACCACATACATGCCAATTTGCCAATAATAAATTTAATAGAGTTCTCTCTTTCCTTTTTCTTTTTTTTTTTGGAAAATCAGTCATTCTCAGTGATCATTACACAATTTTCATTTGCTTTAAAATTTAAAAGGGTACCTTGACAATATGCCCCACAACCGGCCAAAACCAGCATCATCTCGGAGTTCATACACAAAGCCTGCAAGTCAGAACATTAGAAGGATAAGGAATTGATACTGAAGAGTGCACTTAATTGACTATATGATACAGAATGCACAGGGTACTCTATAGATGAAAACCTTGACCACCCACTCAAATACAAATTCCAAGTATCCGGTGACGATACACTTTTAGCAACCATTCAAACGGGAACCTCTGGGTGATGTTTGCTCTGGGTTTTGAGTGGTTTTTAAAAACCAGTTTTTTTTAATTCTAGGGAATTTTGAAATCCTGATAACTAGTAAGGTATGTGTTCGTTTTTTGGATTTTGAGTAGAGTGAGATTTAACTTTAAGTCAACGCAACGTGTAAAAGTGATGCAGTATTATTAATTGATGTTGGGTGATTGTAGTGATTGAATGATGTGGGTTATGATTTAAATATATTAACGTGTAAGGAGAGATAATTGATTGTATTAGAAAGTGGCGATAGTAGATTTATATGTGTTGTAGTGGTGGTTATATAAAACCGGATTTCAAAATACAATCAATTACAACCCCAAAACCCAAAACAAACATGATCCTAAAGACCTATTATATTCCATCATTTCAATATTTTAACATCAGAAAGTTCAATACCATACAAAAATATTATGAGCGAATCAAATGACCAAGAAAAATATAGCAACGGTGGAATGAAAAAGAAAAGGAAAAATAAAGACAGAACCCCATTATTAGACCTGAACTGCTCGGGTCAAGTGCACCAAGCTGGAAACAACCAATAGATCCATCACTTCTTCCAATAGACAAGCAACCTTCTGATGCTGCAACAGTTGTTATTGCTCCATTATGGGGAGGAACTTGTGTGTTATAGCCAAGAATCTCGTTACTCGGGACAAGAGAAGAAGTTCCATAGTCAAAATTGTTCCTCAATTTAATGAGGTAAGCAACCCCTGAAACTGTCAAAGTGTAAAGCAACAAATGATCCCCAGAAGTAGACTTGCTCTGCATGCAAGAGAAAACATCAGACATATTCTAGTTTCACGACACAGTTTTGAAGCTCGCCATTTACTAAAATGAATGTGGGAGAAAAGACAAGCAGCAGACATAAAGTAATTGAAGGTAAGAAAACCTCGTCTTTGTAGATAAAAGCAAATGGAAAAAGAGCATCCGGAAACATGAGCTGCAGTCCAATCCTCGATATATCTTTACTGCTGCCCAATTCTAGAATCTCCAGCACATTTGACCGGAACTTTCTGGTTTTCCTGGTGTAACAAAGACGCCTTGTGTTATGTAATGCACATGAATAGCAAAATTCACATCCACAACGAAGTATAGCATATGTGCATATATATTTTTTCTGTACGATTAGTTCATGGCTATTAAACGCGTTATCAATATAAACAGTCAAATTGGGCTAGAATATCCATATGATATATGCTTCACTCCATGTCTATCCATATTCCATCCAATACATCATCAATCATTCATTACACAGTATTTCACACACATGTAAACACTTGATACATAATTAAATATTCAGCAACACAACAATAAAGTAGGTATGGCGTGAATGTTTTGATTGTCTCCTAAGTTCCTTCGTACGATTGGGTAAGGGCTTTAATTAAACTTATACGCATTTCCTTAGAAGTTCAAACGCCCCTCCTTCGTCTACAATTATCTCAGAAAGTAAACAGCAACCCAAATTGCACTAGATAATGCTATATCAGTTCTCCAGATTAGTAAAGTAAGACACGCAGACATGAAAGAGATAATGGGGGTCTAATTTACCATATAAAGTAAGAAGTAGGGTTTCCGACGGCGCAGCAGGAAGCGAAGTCTTTGGAGAGTGGATGGTTTGAATAGTTGGCCGTAGAAGTTGAGGAGGAATAGGAAGGGACGGAGAGTTGACGCCACTCAATGGAGTCGGTGCTTAGTAGCGGCACCTCCATCCCCGACATGAGAAAGCCACTGCTGCTTCCCATTGCCGCCGCGTCGGCGGGACGCTGCTTCTGAACAGTGAAATGTTGAATCTGAAGTGCAGCAGAGATCAAACGAGTAGGCTCAAATAGGGGGGAAACAGGGGTTTACTAGGGTGAATTGAATGAAAGGGAGGGAGAATGTTTTTGAGGGCTTTTTCTTGAAAATAATTCAAAGGTATGTTTGGGGTTTCGACCGATGTTCCGGTGCGATTTTAGGTTTACGTTTTAAAGCAATTGTAAAGACCGTTACCCAGTCGGTCATACAAATTATAAATTGTGATAGTACTCCTCGTACAACTGTGATGTTTCAAGAAAAAATAAATAAATTGCAAAAACATGGAGTAACTTATTTTTGCTACCAATTATATTTTGAAGATTTAATTTTAAACTTTTACAGGACAAATATCGAACTTTTATTTTATTTCAAAAAATGACTTCGAGCAGTTCTTCGTGAAAATATAACGGGTATTTATGTTAATTCACCAAATCTTTACAGTTTTACAAAACTTTAACATTTGATCCAACAATTGCCACTGGAATTGTGCTTATACATTAAGAGGATGTTTAGCTTAACTTAGAAGCTAATTTAAAAGTTTATAAGTTATTTAAAAATTTATAAGCATTGTCAATATGTTTGACAAAATAAGATGTTTAACAGTTATTCAGCTAATAAATTTCTAATCGGTTCGAACCAGCGGTTTGTGCCCAAATTTTTTCTCTTTTTAATATCATTACTTTCACCTATAAATGCTGCCACATTTTTACTTCAAAGTTCACCCAAAAGTGATTCAAAGCATTACTTTCTCCTCATCTCTCTCAATTCTCAAAATTTATATTACTACTTTAATTTCTCTAGTTAAATGGTATATACTATATACTACACTATATATTATTTAATATTTACTGCACTCCAACATTTAGAATTTTAAGTTGTAATTACTAATTCAGAATAGTTCAATTTATAAATTTGTAATAGTTCAATTAGTTTGTAATAATAGATACTAGATACTTATTTTAAGTTAGACTTACTAATTTGTAATAGTTCATTACTAATGTAATCTTCAATTTAATTTGCCATCTACATTACTTCAATTTTACAATACTTTGTAAGGCTCCGGCTAAACATATCCCCGAATTTATTATACACACCCAATCACTAAATATACCCCAGTAAAATATAAAAATACATCTAAATCTACTAAACACACCCCATATTTTTACCATTATATTCCTTCATTCTAAATCAAAGAGAAACTTCATCCTTCTACAATAAACGATATTTAATTAAAATTGAAAAAGGTGAAGAAAAGTATAAACGGTGGATCTGTGATAAACTTTTCTTTCACGTTAATATTCGTTTTTTATATTCATTGAAGTTCTAAAAAAATTTCCTGCTAAAAAGAGTGAAGAGATCCCCTTTTTTTTTCACTTTTTCCGTCTCAAACTCCTTGTACCATGCATATCTGAACTGATACACATATATATGTATGAAATTAGTTAAAAAGTTATAGTTTATGGTTTAAATTTTGAAGAACATTTCACCTCAATTTGGAGGATTCGATTAATCATCCAATTTAGAAGACGAAGAAGTTGTTGCATAGCCCCATATTATATGCCGAATGTTTAGTTCTATATTGTATTAGATCTTATTTTATATTTTTTTGAAAATAAATTTAATTATCTAAGGTTTCCAACAAGAAGATAAATGAATTCAACTTTTTTGTGTTCAGAGGTAGAAGATGATGAAAAGATATAGCAAAAGGGCAATTTAATAATTTAATATAGGGATATTTTTGTCAAAAAATATTTCGGGGTATATATATAAAATTCGGGAGTATATTTAGTTGTGCCCATTTTGTAATAGTTCAATTACATATCTAGTTCAAGTAAACATTCCTTAATTTAAATCCAAAAACCAGGAAAATAAATAAATAAATAAATGAAGAACCGGTGGTTCAAAACCAGAACCAAAACCGCCTTGACCAGGGTTTGATTTTGATTCCATTTTCCAAATTTTGGAATCGTCGATTTTGGAACTGTGAGCATCTCTAGTGAATGACTCAACACCATGATTCAATTTCGGATTTTCCTTATTCCCTAACACATGAACTTTACTAAAAAAAACTCTGAGGAAGTATTTATGAGAAAAAAGAAAAATCAAATGAGGCATTGACTTGAGAAGAACAAATTATTGCAAATTGAAGTTTTAAGCGATGTAAGAAGAAATGACTCATTACATATCCTTTAGAGCAACCATCTAGAGTTCAGCTGTGGAAAAATGTGTTTAGAAGAAGCCCGAGATATTAGATGTAGAGATTTTGACACATTGTCAAAAATACCCCCCATTTTGTTCAATAATTGCCCTGAGTTCTTTTATTGTAACTGAAAGTTTTGTATTTGTCCTGCAAAAGTAAAAATTTGGTCCTCTGAGTGCAATTAGTAGCAAAGATAAGTCTTGTTTATGTAGAATTATGGGCCCAATTATGAATAAAGTGGTTGTTTTGTGGGTATAAATACAAAGTAATTGTTGCCATAAAAGAAAATAACACACTTTTGGTGGACAAATAAATAAGAAAAGCTAACACACTTATAGTGGTCATATGAGTATTATTTTTAACACTTTATGGAAAAACGAGTGTGTGTGAATCAATGGATATTTAATCATGACTATGTGTTTCATTTTAAAATAAAAATATGAAATCTAAAAACAAATACAAAACTAAACAAAAGATGTAACACTATCATCCATATATGGTCGGTGAAATCCTGCATTAGGTTATGTATGATTTTAGATTCAGTGAATTGTAGGGGATTAAAAAATCTCGCTGAATAGTAGTAATTGTGTATGTGTGGTTTGACATGTAACTTTAAGTAGCTACAAATTAACTTAATGCCAAATCAATATGGGTCTGTTTGGTTAGGGATGGTGGTGGATGGGATGGGATGGGAATGGAGATGGGAAAAGAGGGATGGAAGTAATCCAATGAATAGTAAATCTGTGTTTGGTTAGGGATGGAAAAATAGAGTTGGATTGAACTTTATGTCAAATCAAAATTGATGTAGAAATATTTTATTATTGTTAGTTAGTGAGATAATGATTGGATGAGAGAAAAGTAGGAGAGATGATAAGAAAATGTATGAGAGAGAATGAATGTGTAAGAAAAAGTAGGAGAGAGAATGAATAAATATGGAAAAAGTAGGAGAGAACATGAATGAGTGAGTTAAAGTGATGTGATTATATAAAATATAATTAAAATAGGTGTGTAGGTGTATAATAGGGATGGATGGAGAATGGGATGTGCCCATCCAAAATCGGATGGGATGGGGGGATGGCCCACCCCATCCGGATGGCCTCATCCCTAACCAAACACTACCTTATGGATATTGTTGACAGTGATTTATATCGGATCTCGCTGTCGGGTTCCTAGCGGGTAGGGTTCGATATTTATGATAACAAGAAATGATAAATGAGAGAGTAAATGAGCTCTCAAGAGTATATTTGCAATAAATGTGTTGTGTGTTACATTTGGGCATTAAAAGCCCTATTTATAGTGTACAAGGTGGGTGTCCACATGCTTGGTTGGTGGACCTGTGGGTCCCCCCCTACTCCTAGCTGGAAGGTAATGAGTGTCTATAACCCCCCCTACGAGCCAATGAGAAGACGCCACGTGGCGCTGTCACCCCTGGGATGATTGGACTTAGCCCCAACTGCCCTCTTTGACCCTGTCACATCCTCTGGACTGATGGCACCCGATGTCCACTCACAGCTGGCATAGCCTGGGGTCGGGCAGACGGGTACTCAGGTACCGGGAGTCGATGGCGTCGGACGAGAGTACCTTGGTGGTCCATTTGCGGGTAGGCGGGTAGAGCGTCTGCCCCGGAGCTCATCGCTGGCCGCCTGATGCCCGGGCCTGTGGGTCATAAGTAACCTGCCCGGCAGCTCCCAGAGGGTTCGCGTCGGGTAGCCTCTAGGTCCCCGCCCGTCTGCCTGACCAAACGGCGGACTATTCTTATCCGAGCCCGCTACAGTAAGTGGATTTATGTCCGATACCCGATGGGTCGGGTAGTAAATATCAGGTGTAACAATTGCCCCACCAGCCCGACATCGGGGGTCCGCAGACGTCGGGTGGCGGGCTGGTCGAACTGCAGACTTTTGAATTTGAATTTGAATTTTGGGGGTGACGTTTCGGCTCCCGAGACGATGTCTCGTATGCCGCGTCTGATGACGTCACGGGATGGCGTGACTGACGCGCAGAAATCCAGGGGTCACGTCCACCGAACCTGCCCCCCAACCGTCGCGCGTGTGGCCCCCACGCGCCCCCCTGAGTTTTGCCTTATTCCATTTTTTACCCCATTTTTTGCATTTTAGTCCCTCCTATTTCTTCTATAAATAGGGGCTCTCAGCCTATTATCTCATTTTCACTCTCTTGCAATCTCGTGCCCCCCCCTAAGGAAGATTCAAGTTTTCCGGCGAGTTTCCCAGATTTCGGCGATCTTTTTCGAGTCTCAAGGTAATTTATTGCTTTCTTCTTCGAAACTTTCTTCTTTCTACTCCCCCTTCGCCATGAGTGACTCCGCTGAAAGCATCGGGGCTGCCGATGCCTTTCACTTCCGCCGCCGCCGCCGAGAGGCCTATCCACCCGGCCGGGGAGGGAACGTCCCGCGCCGCCGCTGCCAGAGAGGGCGAGGGCAATTCCACGGATGTGGATGCCTTCGCTGAAGACTTGGAGGGGATGAGCCCCCAACAAGAGGGGGAGGCTTTAAGCGTTTTCCCGGTCTCATCCTACCCACCCAGAGCCGAGAATTTTCTATTCGCGCAGGAAGTTGTGCCTGACCAAATAGACTACACGGACAGCCGGCTAATTGGGTTCGACTACTCGAAATATATGAGCTGATTCGTGCAAAGGCGCTCTGCCCGTGCATATCTCGAGGCCCGGGACACCGAATTTGGGGCCTCTCGCCGTCCCAGCTGCCTCCCACCGGACGCCGGTCTAAAGGAGTTGTATTGGACTTTCCAGGCGCCCTCCGACGTCTTCTTCTAAGCTCCCCGGGAGGATGAACGGGCTGACCAACCTCCGGAAGGCCTAATCGCCATCAATTTGGACACGCTCCATGCCGGGCTCCGCTTCCCGCTTCACCCGGCCATATCCAAGCTGCTCGTTGCCTGGAACTTGTCGATCACCCAGATCACCCCAAACGGGTGGAGCTACATTCTGGGGGCAATGGTTGCTCTCGGTCGGCGTGGGCTGCATCGTATGCCTACTCCATCCGAGATCAACTACTTGTATTATACCGTGGCCTCGGTTGGCCGGATGAATCACGGGTACAACTCCGTGAAGCCCCGGGGTGGTGACGCCATTGTCTTCGGCATCTCGTCGAAGGTGACGCACTGGCAGGAAAAGTGGTGGTGGGTCGGCGGCGCTTGGGAGAGCGTTGGTGTTGACGGGCACACCATCCCGGTTCCCCGGGAGTATCGCGACGTCGACCTCCTCAACGACAACGAGTACAGAAGGTTATCCGGGCTCCAAACCTTCCCGCGCCATCTGGATTTTGGTGGTAAGGCTCTCCCCGACTCATTCTTTTTCATGCTCGCTTTAACTCTTTGATTTTTAACACGTTATTCCTCTTGCAGCGCAGCGCTTCCCGGCCGAATCCTCCACACCGTCCACCTCCGCGGCAGCCTCCCCGAGGGCAGTCCCCGAAGCCGGTCAGGCAGCTATCCCGGTCGTCAACGTGGAATCCTCTGAGGAGACCGTAGACATGGCTCCCAAAAAGAACGCCATGGCTAAGCTGGCGAAGCGGGGAGCCGTCCGCGCTACTGGGGTGGTGATCCGCAGTCCTCCCGCGACCCCGGCGCCTTCGACAACCTCCTCCCCGATGGATGGCCAACGACCATCGAAACAGGCCCGGGTGGGGAGTCAAACTTCGGTCGACCCGGCCATGGTGACCATGGATGTTGACCCGGCCAGCGGCGGGCTGATAGCCGGCACCGTCGAGACGACCCTTGGGGGCCCGGCCTCGGCCTCTCGCGATCGAAGCGACTTCTCTTTCCTCAGCTGGGGCAACCACCCCACGTAAGTGTTTTGCCCGCATCGCCTCATGTTTTTCGTGTATTTCACTTCTCCTAACTTGTGTTCCCGGCATTCTGTAGGCCTGACCCCCTGCCCCCTCCTGAGGTTCTCCAGTTCCTGCGCTCGCAGGATCCTCCTTATGCGGAGGCCGTCCCAGAATCTTGGCCGGAGGAGATTCGTCGGGCAGTGGTGAACTTGCCTCGGTCCTGGACGATCAACTGCCAGAAGGCCTCCCGGACTGTCTCCGTGCCCGACCGCCTCCGTTCTGCCGCCATCAGAGCTTCCCGCGATGTCATCGCTTTGGAGGGCATCATGCTCGACTATGAGCGGGATGCGTGGACTTTGGCCGCCTACAAAGCCAACTTCCAGGCCAAGTGCGACGAGGCCGCTCGGCTGGATGAGGAGAACCAGAAACTCCGGGAGGAGCTGGAGGCTGCCCGCAAGAGTCGGGCGGAGCTGGAGGAGGAGAAGAAGAGGCTGCTCACCGAAGCCGAGGCGAGAATGGCTGAAGAAGTCCGCCAAGCCAAGGAGGCTCTTGCGGCCGACGCCGAAACGCGCCTGGAGGCTGAGCGTGCCCGACTGGCCGCCGAGAGCGAGTCTGCCGGGTCCATGGTGTACATCAATGCCTACGTCGACTCGATCCGCTCCCTGCTCCGTCGGAATCCCGAGGCCGACTACTCCGGGCCCTTGGAGGACCTGAAGAGTTACGTCGAGTCCAATCCTCCCTCCCCGGACTACGATATTACCCTGAAGGACCTGGTCGATCGCGGGTTGGACCTTTCGTTCCTCGGAGACCCGGCGACCTTTATCTACCCTCTGGCCGACGAGGAGGCGACCGAGGATCCGGGCGTGGTGGACGCGGCGGCCCCGTGAACTCTCTTATTTTTTCTTTTGTTTTGTTAAGTTTGCTGGCCGTGGGCCTTTTGTACTTTCCCTTCCGCGAACCTTTTTAATGAAATCTCCTTTGCTCTTTATTTCGCTTTCGTTCTTGTTTCTTTGCACTTAGTTCGACGATCGGGTTAATAACGTAATTGGATTATAAAAAATGAAGTGCTCTAGCCGATAGATGGGCAGCAAGTTCACGACGATAGGGTTGAACTAATAACTGTAAAATTAGCCAACAAATTAATCAATGAAGTGCTTTAGCCGAATGTCGGGCAGCGACTTCACGAAGATGGGATTGAATTAACAACCGCTTAAAGAATTAACCAACAGATTAATTAATGAAGTGCTCTAGCCGAATGTCGGGCAGCGACTTCACGGAGATGGGATTGAATTAACAACCGCTTAAAGAATTAACCAACAAATTAATTAATGAAGTGCTCTAGCCGAATGTCGGGCAGCGACTTCACGGAGATGGGATTGAATTAACAACCGCTTAAAGAATTAACCAACAGATTAATTAATGAAGTGCTCTAGCCGAATGTCGGGCAGCGACTTCACGAAGATGGGATTGAATTAACAATCGCTTAAAGAATTAACCAACAGATTAATTAATGAAGTGCTCTAGCCGAATGTCGGGCAGCGACTTCACGAAGATGGGATTGAATTAACAACCGTTTTTATTCATTACAACTTTGCGCTCGAAGAGCGATTACATCGAGGTTGCTCGTCATGATGACTTAGGCTAAACTACTTCGCCGTCACTGGTAGTATCTTTTGAGTAGGGAGGCATTCCAAGGGTATTGGGCCGGGTTGCCCTCAAGGCTTTCCAGCTCGTAGGCTCCGTTGGCTAGGCGCCTGGAGATCTTTAGGGGTCCCTCCCAATTCAGAACAAATACCCCCTTGGGTTGCCCGACCGTCCGTCGGAGCACCAGGTCCCCTGTTTCAAACTCTCTGATTTTGATTTTCGAGTTGAAGTATTTTTCAGTCAGGCGTTTGTAAGTTATGTTTCTTTGTTCTGCGGACAGCCTTCTCTCCTCCAGCAGGTCCAACTCGTTTAGCATGGCTTGGTCGTTCTCGGTCCCCACGGGTTGTGAGGTGCAGAGGCTAGGGATGATGACCTCGGACGGGATGACTGCCTCTGTTCTGAAGGCTAGAGCAAAAGGAGTCTCCCCGGTTGCAGTGCGACAGGTTGTTCTGTATGACCATAACACTTCGGGTAGCTTGCTCGCCCATGTTCCCTTGCTCTCCTCCAACCTTGTCTTCAACGTGTGTTTGATTATCTTGTTTACTGCCTCGACCTGCCCGTTCGACTGGGGGTGGTAGGGTGACGAGAACAGCCTCTTGATCTTGTGTTTCTGGCAGAATCTTTCCATCTCCAACCCGTCGAACTGTTTCCCGTTGTCCGAAATGATTATCTGTGGGAGGCCGAATCGACAGATTATATTACACCAGATGAACCTAATGACATGCTCCTGGTCGATCGTCTTCAATGACTCTGCCTCCGCCCATTTAGTAAAGTAATCCACGGCGACAATTGCGTACTTGACGCTGCCCGGGGCCGTAGGCAAAGGACCAATGAGATCGATCCCCCACTTTGCGAATGGCCACGGGCTCAGGATTGAGATGAGCTCGGTTGGAGCCTGGTGGATTGTTGGTGAGTAGACTTGACACTTGTGGCATGCCCGCGCATAGTTGATCGCGTCTCTCTTTAGAGTGGGCCAGAAATATCCCTGCCGGATAACCTTCCGGGCGAGCACCTGACCGCCGGTGTGGTTCCCGCAGCGTCCTTCGTGGACCTCTACCAAGATCTTCTTTCCTTGCCCCGGCGTTATGCATTTTAGTAGAGGTAGGGCGAAGCCTTGCTTGTACAACTGGTCCCCGATGATCGTGTACCGTGCCGCCCGAAGCTGTAACTGTCTCGCAGCTACCCGATCGTTTGGGAGCTGGCCGTCGCGGATGTATTTCAGAATGGGAGTCATCCAGCTGTCCTCCTCCTGCCCCAGATTGGTCACCCGCTGGTTCGAGCTAGACGGGGCGGTCAGGTAGGTGACTGTGATTTGTGACATGTCGGCTGCCCCCTCGGACGTTGCAAGGCGGGCAAGAGCGTCCGCTTGAGTATTGTCGAGTCGGGGTACCGCCTCTATGTGGACTTGGTCGAATTTTTCGAGGAGGTTCTTGGCCAATCCTTGGTAGGCCAACATCCTATTGCTGCGCGCCTCGTATTCCCCTGAGATTTGGCACGTAACCAGTTGCGAGTCGCTGTGGACTTGGAGCCTCTTCACTCCCATGGCCATGACCATTTCCAAGCCGTTTATTAGTGCTTCGTATTCGGCCTCATTGTTGGTCGCGTGGAAACCGAACCTAATGGCTGTCATGAATGACTGGCCAGACGGGCTGAGAAGGACAATTCCCACGTCCGCCCGCATAGTCGTGGAAGATCCGTCCACGTATATTTTCCACGGAGGCTGCTCGATCCTGGACATCGCCTCCGGGTAAGTGAGCTCGACAATGAAGTCGGCCATGGCTTGGCCTTTGATGTATGTTCGGGGGGCGTATGTGACTCCGAACTGCCCGATTTCAACTGCCCACTTGATGCACCTGCCCGCCTTGTCTGGTCGATGTAGCACTTGGCGAAGCGGCATTGTGGTTAGTACTTCTACTTGATGATCGAAAAAGTATGTGCGCAACTTGCGTACACTCATTACTAGAGCGTAAGCTAATTTTTCCAGGGGTGGGTACCGTAGCTCGGCGTCGTGGAGTGTCTGGCTGACATAGTAGATTGGCAGATGTGCCTGCCCCTCAGCCCGTACTAGCACGACGTTGAGAGCTGAGTCTGAGGCCGCCAAGTATAGGAAAAGCTTCTCGCCGGGGACGGGTTTGGCCAGCACCTGGGCGTTTGAAAGGTATGCTTTCAAGTTATCGAAAGCGAGCTGACTCTGGGGAGTCCAGTTTAGTTTCCCCTTCTGCATGCTGTCGAATAAAGGCTTGCATCGGTCCCCCATGCGGGAGATGAAACGGCTGAGAGCGGACAGACTGCCCGTCACCCTCTGCACCTCCTTCACCGTGCGGGGAGGGCTCATGTCTATGATCGCCTGCACTTTGGTTGGGTTCGCCTCGATTCCTCACTGGCTGACCATGTGCCCCAAGAACTTGCCCGACTCGACGCCGAAACTACACTTTTTCGGGTTGAGCCTCATCCGATATTTCCTCAAGATTTCGAATGTTTCGGTTAAGTGGGTGAGGTGGTCTTCTTTCTTCTCGCTCTTAACGACGATGTCGTCGATATATACCTCCATGGTCGTCTCGATTTGGTCGTGGAACATGTGGTTAACCAATCTTTGGTAGGTTGCCCCTGCGTTCATGAGCCCGAATGACATCCGCTTCCAGAAGTACATGTTCTTCTCGGTGAGGAAAGTGGTGTGTTTCTGATCGTCCTCGGCCATCGGGATCTGGTGGTAGCCGGCAAATGCGTCCATGAAAGTGAGCATCTCGTGCCCGGCCGTGCTGTCCACCAGATGATCGATGTGCGGCATCGGGAAGTGATCCTTGGAGCAAGCTTTGTTTAAGTCCGTGAAGTCGATGCACAGCCGCCAGGTGTTGTTGCTCTTCTTGACGAGGACAACGTTGGATACCCATTGGGGCTTGTCGTTGGGGTCGACCATCCCGACGAGCTTGTTGTCGAGCAGTTTTTTGACTTCAGTGGCAATGACCGCGTATTTGTCTGGGCCAAATTTTCTTCTCTTTTGTGAGATTGGCTTGCGGGATGGATCAATGTGCAATTGGTGTGAACACACGGCTGGATCGATCCCGACCATATCCTCGTGGGACCATGCGAACACGTCTAGATTTTCTTCTAAAAATGCGGTCATCGATGCCCGCAACTCGTCAGACATCGACGAGCTGAGGTGAACACTTACTTTTGGCCGACTCTTCATTGTGACCGAAATCAATTTTTCGATCGGACTGGCTCCCCGTTCGCCGTAGCGAGGATCATCGATCTGCCCTGTCAGGGTGTTGTCGATCTCCATGGGTTCGTGTCCGCGAGCCTGGGCTCGAGGTCGTCTTGAGAGTTTTTTGTATTTTGCGGATCTTCTTCCATTGGGTGGTCGGCGGGTGGGATTTCTTCGTCTATTTCCATGTCTCCCTCCCCGACTGTGTAAATATAATCTAAGTTTGCGGAATTTGAAATAGAATCGATATACGCTAAACATCCGCGCGCCATTTTCTGATTACCTTTAAGAGTCCCAACCTTCCCGGAGGGGGTTGGGAACTTGATACAATAATAGAATGCTGAGGCGGCGGCTTCGAACTCGTGCTCGAATGGCCTGCCGAGAAACCCGTTATAGGTTGATGGTTGGTCGACAATAATAAAGTCGAGCTGTTTCGAAGCCTTAACCTCAGCGTCTATACTAGAAACTAATTCTACAGCTAGCCTAACTATCCCGTAGGGTTTCACCGTGGCGTCGCCGAAGCCCTTGATGACCTGGTCGCATGGCTCCACATACTTTTCAGAGGAGCTGTCCAGCTGGTCGAACGCGGTCTTGAAGAGAATATTGCAGTAGGCCCCGTTGTCGACGAGCATGCGATGGACGGTGACGCCCATGATGTTGACGGACACGACCAGGGCGTCGTGGTTCGGGTAGATGACTCCAGTGCAATTTTCCTCCTTGAAGACGAGGAGGTCTGTCTCTCTTGCCGTCATGTTGACCGGCATGGTGATTTGGTGGATGTTGTCCATTGCCCGCGGCTCGCTCTTCTGCCTGCGGTTGGACAGCGAGGTAGTGGGCGCGAAGCCTCCCACCGGGGAGAGCATGTTGACCGTCCGTCGGGCCTGCTGCTCTGGCATCGGTGGGCATATGAGGGTTGCTTCCCGGTTTGGCTCCGCGGGGCAGACAACGGCTTGAGCTTACGGCCTGGCCGCTGGTCTTTTCACGAATTCCTCCAGCTTCCCCTCCTCGAAGAGCCACCAGAGTTGTTTCAGGAGGCCGCGGCACTCGCTTGTGTTGTGCCCGGCGGTCTGGTGGTAGTGGCAGTACTTGTTGGGGTTGACCTGTACCCCTGGTCTGTGAACCCATGGCCGTGCCTTGGGCATCATGTTTTTGTCCCGGATCTGCACATAGACGTATTCCGGGGTGGCCGATAATCTTTCGGCCAACTTCACTTCGACGGAGTCGAAGGGTTTGAACGGTTGGGAGGCCCGGTAGGAAAAGCTTCATCGGGACGGCGTGCCGCGTGGCTTCTCCTTCTCCGTCGGCGTGCTTTCGCCCAGCCGCTGCGCCAGAATATCGGCGTTGTAGATGATCTTCCCAGCCCGTTGCCGGAACTCCGAGTAGGACTTGGGATAGTCCTTGTTCATGGACCTCCATAATTTTGTTCTTAGGCGGAGCCCGCCTATGACGCCGACGAGCTTGACCTCGTCCCCGACGGGCTCGCCTTCCATGATGATCTGGTCGATGTACGCCCGGTCCGTCTCGTCCTTCCCCTGGGCCAGGTTGGCCATGCGATTGACGCCGGCCAGTCGTGGCGCCATCGAGAAGAAGTGTTCCAGGAACAGCTCCCTCAGCTGGTGGAACGAAACCACCTTCCCCGCGGGCAGCGAGGAGTACCAACGGTGTGCTCGATCACCGAGGGTTAACAGAAACATCCGGCACTGGGTCGCATCTGTGGCCCCCATGAAGATCATGTAAGTAGAATACTTGCTCAAGTGGGTGACGGGATCCGTTTCCCCGTTATATTGGCCCACAGCGGCCACGTTGATTTTCGGTTGGGCCGGGGCCCGCACCAGGATGTCTGCGAGGGGCGAGTTGGGCATGTAGGGGACATGATATTGCTCGTCCCGCCTCTCGAGCTTGGCCTCAAGGTCCGTGACCTTCTTTAAGATAGCAGCCATAGCGTTGTCGGCCGTGGGGAGAGAACGGGGACGAGGGTTGTCTCTCAGGCGGTCACGGACCGACGGCCTCGGGGCCTCGTCGTTGTGACGCTTGGGAGATCGCGCTTGTTCTCGCTCTCGGGGCCTGGAGCTGGTGTTGGACTCACAGGGTCGGGCAGCTCCCCGAGCCTGGGATCCCAATCGAGAGAAAACCGATCCCACCGGTCGGCGAGAAACCCGCTGTGAGTCGGCCTCCTCGTCGAGGCGCCTCTTTAGGTTCTGAGGCCGCAGGTTACTGGCGGCCCTCCTGGCCGCCTCTTGCTCCTGTCGTGGCTGGCTGGTGGCCCTGGTCTGGGCTGGCTCCTTTCCAGGTCGGTGAGTGCGGATAGGAGCGGCGTCGATCTCGGCCTGACGGCGTTCGATCATGGCCCTTGCGGCCTGGAGGTCCTCCGGAGTTCTTATGGCTGACAAAAACTCGAAAGGACCCTGGAGGGTTTCCGCCGTGGCCGGAGCTGGAGTGGCGGTTTTGCCGATGTCCTCGACTTGCTGCTGGGTTCGTGTGGCCTTCGAAGTGGTCATTTTTTGAATGAAAGTGGATGAGGTTTTGTTCGAGGTGACTAAATGAACGAAACTGAGTGTACTTCGATATTAGTCACCCTCCTTCTAGCGCCAAAATGTTGACAGCGATTTATATCGGATCTCGCTGTCGGGTTCCTAGCGGGTAGGATTCGATATTTATGATAACAAGAAATGATAAATGAGAGAGTAAATGAGCTCTCAGAGTATATTTGCAATAAATGTGTTGTGTGTTACATTTGGGAATTAAAAGCCCTATATATAGTGTACAAGGTGGGTGTCCCCATGCTTGGTTGGTGGACCTGTGGGTCCCCCCTACTCCTAGCTGGAAGGTAATGAGTGGCTATAACCCCCCCTACGAGCCAATGAGAAGATGCCACGTGGCGCTGTCACCCCTGAGATGATTGGACTTAGCCCCAACTACCCTCTTTGACCCTGTCACATCCTCTGGACTGATGGCACCCGACGTCCACTCACAGCTGGCGTAGCCTGGGGTCGGGCAGACGGGTACTCGGGTACCGGGAGTCGATGGCGCCGGACGAGAGTACCTTGGTGGTCCATTTGCGGGTAGGCGGGTAGAGCGTCTGCCCCGGAGCTCGTCGCTGGCCGCCTGATGCCCGGGCATGTGGGTCATAAGTAACCTGCCCGGCAGCTCCCAGAGGGTTCGCGTCGGGTAGCCTCTAGGTCCCCGCCCGTCTGCCTGACCAGACGGCGAACTATTCTTATCCGAGCCCGCTACAGTAAGTGGATTTATGTCCGATACCCGATGGGTCGGGTAGTAAATATCGGGTGTAACAGATATGAGAGTCAAAATAAAATTTCTATAATCTGACGACTTCATCAACTCCCTACTACCAATTTGTAGGTCAAATTTGGAACATGTCGTTGAGACCCGATATTACAAATCAAGTTCATGGAGAGAGGAAATGAAAGATCAACGTAGGCTTGGCAACGGGGCGGGGAATCCCCGATCCCTGCAGGGATCCGCCCCGTTCGGGGCGAGGAATCCTCGATCCCTGCGGGGATCCGCCCTGTTCGGGGCGGGAATCCCCGAAGTAAACGGGGACGGGGATTTTTTCTTCCCCGTATGCGGGGATGGGGATAGTATTCCCCGCCCCGCTCCCCGCGGGGACCCGTATTATTTTTATACAATTAATATTTTTTATATGTATATAATATATAAATTTAGAAGTAAATTATAAATAAATATTTCATAATTTTCCTACTCAATCAATTATTTATTTTAAAATTACACCTATATTTTATTTATTATTATGTTATTAATTTCAAATTATATAATTTTCACTTTAATACATATATTAACTAAAAATATTAGAATTAGAGACTCTTCAAATTGCTTAAATTAATTTTTCTTAACATCAACTTAAACTAATTGTTGTGTATGATTAATTTTTTAATTTATTTATTATATTATATTTTTTTGTATTTTAAAAATTAGAAAAAAAATTAATTAGACGGGGACGGGGATGGGGGAAAAAATTCCCCGTTTATTTTGCAGGGGCGGGGATGGGGAATCCCCGACTTCGCGGGGACGAGGATGGGGAATGGCATCCCCGACTTCGCGAGGATGGGGAATGGCATCCCCGACTTCGCGAGGACGGGGATGGGGAATGGCATCCCCGGCCCCGCCCCGCCCCATTGCCAAGCCTAGATCAACGAGAGTTGTAACCCACATATTATTAATAAAAAATATATTCACCTTACTTTTCTTGCATTTTATATGTATATTTGTAGGTATTGAATTTTTTTATTACAATATTATTATGAGTGATTCTAGGGTACATGCACTTGGAATTTGATCCCGAATTAAAATTAATTTGACTTTTTGCGAATCTGTAGACTACCCATATAAAATTCGTGGGTCTGACAATAAATCGGGTCATAAACGGGTAGCACACATTTCATACCAATATCCTAAGTTACAATCACCAATACCCCAAGTTATAATCACCAATGCCCCAATAATTACTCAACAATACTCCAAGTTCTAATCACCAATACCCAAAATTATAGTCAACAATACCCCAAATTATAATCACCAATATCCAAAAAATTACTTAACAATACATTGAATAGCGTTATCCCCAATAATTATTCAGTAATACCCCATGACTTAATCATCAATACCCCACCCTAAGCAACAGTTAACAATACCACAAGTAATAATTAGTAGTACCCTAGGCAATAATCAGGAAAAAAACATGAGCATAATTTAGATTTTTTCTAATCAAATTGTGTGGGATTAATGGTGGAATGCACAGAAATCAAACAATTATCCTAACTCTCATAATAAAATAAGTAGATAAATGGATATAGAATATATGGATGAATGTGATAGTGGAGAGGGGGATGGATCAAGGAGACATGAAGATGATGGATCTGATGGATCAAGGAGGGAAACCACACCAGAGGGAAAAGCTCAACGGAGCATCAATGGAGGAAAACAAGGTTGGAAATCTGCAAGTCGAGTCATTAGAGAAAATAAGACTTGCACCAGAATTAATTGAAGAGAACCGCTGGAAAATAGAGCCACGACCACCGCGTCACCATTAATGGCGGAAAGAAGCAGAAATCTCGTCGAAAAATCGAAGAAGAAGACAATGCCATTCAAAATTCCAAAACTGAAGAAGAGGAAAGAACTTGAGCGTGAGAAAAGAGGAAAACTCTAACCCGGCCCGTAATGTTTGACCTAATTTTATAATAAATTTGAAAAGTCAAAATTAATTTAAAACTGAATCTAAAATCAAAGTGCATACTATGCACTTAGATGCATTTTATAATTTGTCTATTATTACTATAAATGATTATGTAATGCGTAGTGTATGTAATAGATTATAAAGAAATGTGTGAAAATGATAAATAAATGAAGAGTGCGAACAAACACTGATGTGTCATTCAAGAGAAAAAGTGACTACAAAAAATATTCCCGCCATCCCATAATTACTTTTACGCTTTGATTTTCCGGATGTTCTAATATAATTTTCTCATAAAAAATAAAAAAACTCTTGATAAACTACACTTTCGCGATATACACAATCACACACAATGCCATTATTTCCTAACCCACATATATACACAATTCAACCTATTTTTTTATTTCATATATAAAAAATTACAAATTTATTAATAAAAACCCTACTTATTACTCTATTTCTTATATTATGTATCCTTGTAAATAAAAGTAATTGTGCATCGGTGGAGCAATATTTGAAGGATTTATAGTGATGTGTGTCGAAACCAACAAATAATAAAACCTGCTTAAATATATATAAATTGTGATAGTGGTAAGCAGGGTCGAATCCATAGAAATTGGTAAATAAAATTATCATTCTAAAATACACATATTTACAACTGTTAAAACTTATGACAATGATGGGGGGTTTTGAGTTTGAGATCGAACTAAATTAAAATAACAAGAAATAAGTGAATAGAAGAGATTCAAAGTATAAAAATATCCAACCAAAAGACAACTTCAGAATTGGTTCGCATAATTGTTCATCGATGCAAAGATAATCTTCCATTCTAATACTAAATTGGTTATAGTTGTTGGTACGACCTAACAACCAGTCTTTCCTTACTTTGTAAATAATCAGGATGCAGTCTCTAATTATCTCTAACCAGTTAAACAACCCTAGGTACGGTCGTAGAATTTAATTTACCAGTAACATTATAATATAGAAAGACCCAATTATAGCCAACAAACTTACATGTAGGTTCATTTAGACTAGGTTATACATCTCCATGGCAATTGTTCATTGTCATTTGCCATTAAGATCAGAACAATTAAATAATTACAGATTTAACGTTCCAATTGGCTAACATCATTTGCACAAATTGATTAACTGGCTAAAAAAAAAAACTCGCCAAACAATGTAAATAAACCCAAAAAATACATAAATAATAAAGAATGAAAGAGTATGTAAATCAGTTAAATCTCACAATTAACGTTGAACCGAAACTTCAATTATTTGTGGCTAGAATGAAAAATGTGTACAATATTCTCTTCCCTCTCAATTCGTGAGAAAAAATAGAAAAGCTTAGATTATAAAAAATGAGAGTTCTTGCAAGGGCTCTAGATACCCCCCCCCCCCCCCCCCTCCCTAATCTAAATCTAAGATAATCAACTAATCGTAAGTTACCAAAGAAGTAGTTAAGAAACTACCTCTAAAAATAAAAATTTAAAATCTTATCTAAAATAAAATAAAACTACTAACTTAATATATTACTAGAATAAGTTTAAAATATTTAAGACTCTTAAAATGGTGGAAGGAATTAAATTTGAGTCTAGGTGTAGAGTTTTGGGCGCCAGTTATGAAAATTCTCATCTAGACCTTAGGTGTGTCCACGCCTTATGAGAAAATTGCTTCTGTCTTTATTTAGAGCTCAACTACGGTTTAAGGTGTGCCCACACCTTATGAGAAAAATACTTTTGTTTCCTTCATCTTTGGAGTCTTCAATTTTACTTCTTCACAAATCATTCCAAATGGTCTCCAAACATCTATTAAATCCCCAGTTTACCTATAAAATATAAAACTTAATTAAAACAAACACTTAAGGATTAATTGACGTCTAAATTATGGAGAAATATGACAATAAATATGTATTTTATGCAATCTATCAAATAGTGTATTTATAAGAGTATGTATAGATTGAGATTGGTTCGTGTATGAATTATTGAAGGGTATTTGTCATTTTTACTAAGAGTATTAGTTATTTTCACTGAAGGGCATGACTTATCTGTACTGAAGAGTATTAGTTTGTTTACACTAAATAACTACTCTTTAGTGAATACAACTAATACTCTTCAATGAAAACAACTAATACTCTTTAATAAAAACAACTAATACCCTTCAATAATTAATGTATAAACTATTTTCATTCTATACTTTGTCTGATTGAGTCTTTTAGAACTAAATCATATAAATCCCAAAATAAAACCATATTCAAATTTTAAAATTACAAATCTATTTTTCCAAGCCCAAACCAAAATGTCAACAAGTTGATAACACCAACATAATATTGGTTAACAAATTGGTTGTCCCACAAAGATAAATTTGTTATTATATTAAAAATATCATTAATTTTTTTTATTTTTTTGACCCTGTTTAATATAGTTATTGTCATGAAAAATATTAATCATAGAGACTAAATGATACTCTCTTAGTCCATAAATCTTATTTTCTTTTACTGTTGAGCATATAATTTAATAAAAATTAATATTTTATTAAAAAGGTGGATAGAATAAGAATATCGTCTATTGTAAAATTAATTAATTTATTTTTAAATATTGTTTATTTCCTAAAAAGAATAAAAATATGTTTGGTGAACAACCAATAAAAAGAAAATTGGAATAAACTTGATGGATGGATGGATAAAGTAAAACAAGACAAAAATATTTCAAATAACTTTCATTTTTGAAATATGTGTAAGAAAAATTGTAAATCTATTTTTATGCTTCGCATCACCCTCACAATTCACGCACGCATGAGCCACATGACCTTGCTTATAAAAAAAACTTACTTTAGTAAAACGAGTGGTTCTAGATGTATCCAAGTGCATATTATGCGCTTAAATTTTAAAATCAAATTTGACTTATTCTAAGAGTTATGATCCATTAAACAAATGGGTCAAAAAATAAATATTCGCAGGTCGTTAATTGAACAACATGTACAATATTGGAGGCAACACGTAATGCATTAATTTGGGCAAGAGTGCGGCTGAGAGGTTTAATCGACCAGAACTGAAGAAGGAAGGGTTGAGGGGACTATCAAAGGTTGTGCTGGAAAAGAAGGTTTGGAAGCCAAGGGTGTAGTCCCGCTCCGGTTGCCCAGGATTCAATTCTCTAATAATAACAAAACTGTTTACAATGGAGGAAGAAGGGCGGGGACTTGGATGAAAATTCTGAGAAGGATGGGGTGTTTCTGGGTAAGGGAAGAAAAAGGAAACGGTGGGGCAGGGTTGAAAGATGCCCCTGCTTTTTATTCCGATTTGTACTTTAGATTTTTTCTAATGCATTACATAAGTGAAAACCAAAGCCAAACCCCTTAATTTCGCAACAATTCAAAGAAAAATGGGAAGCAGAATTCACAAGTTTAAGTTCAGCAACTCTTCCCTCTCTTTCTCTTTCTTGGAAATGGGAGGTTAAAGTTCCGTAGATGGTTTTATTGGTGATTATAACGTGGGGTATTGGTAATTATAACTTGGGTATTGTTGAGTAATTTTTGGGGTATTAATATTATTGATTATAATTTGAGGTATTGGTGATTAAGTCACATGTATCAATGAATAATTCTTTGGGCATATAACCTGGGGTATGAGTGATTATAACTTGAAGGTATTTGATACCAGAACAAGGACAGACGGATTGGAAGGCCTAGATTCATTCGGTCAAGATGTATCTTCACTCATTGAAGCAACTATTAATTCGTTCAAGTGATACATTCACCTCATTTCAAGGTAGTCAAGGCATACATGCACAAAAGATGAATTCCAGAAGCCTAGTACATGTATCTATCGGTCAACTAAGTATTAAGAACAATGTTTATTTCCGGTCCAGTAAGTTCTAGAAGCTACCAATACATAGAACCTATGCATGGTGGTTGTCCATGTTACACCTATACATACTCTCCCATGTATTCGGTGTTGGAGCATTGAAAAAAAATTATAAAATATATTGTTGAGTGAGGAAGAGTCTTCCTAACACCAACTATTACTCTTTTGGTGGGGACCAATTGAGTGGCGAGTCAATACTCTTATCACGTAGGTGGATTCCGATGTGAGGCGAGTGTTTTTCCCCAAGGTGTTCACTTGTATTTCCTCCGAAAATTAATCCCTTTCGATACCGAATCAATTGGTATCAGAGCTCTAGGAGAAGAGTGCCCGACTTTGATAACTCGGTTACGCGGCAATGAGACATCGAGATGGATGACCTTCGGAGATAAGCGCTACAACTCCAGCAGCGTCTTGCACGCTATGAACCTCTGGATCGTGATAGTGATCGTCACAATTCTGAGAATGAGCCAAATAATGACCAACCTCGGAACTTTGACAACCCTTTTTTTCCGTGAGCAGAGTCTTCTATTGGACAATGTCGAAACTACCAGCCCCGAAGGAATTATGAAATGAAGGCCGATATCCCTGAGTTCGAAGGAAAAATGCAGCCCAAGGAATTCATCGATTGGCTACACACCGTGGAGCGGATCTTTGATTACAAGGAAATTGAAGAAGACCATAAAGTAAAGTTAGTAGCCTTAAAATTAAAGAAACACACATCTATCTGGAGGGAGCATTTAAAGAAGCAGCGGGTCTGTGACGGGAAAAGACGCATCACAACTTGGGAGAAAATGAAAAAAGAAATGAGAAGAAAGTTTTTGCCGGAAAAATATAAGCAAGACTGATTTCTCAAGTATTACCACTTGAGACAGGATAATCAGTCTGTGGAGGAATACACAGCCGCATTTGAAAACCTTCGAATGACATGTGACATCATAGAACCAGAAGAGCACACGATTGCCCATTATCTCGGTGGTCTTCGACCCGAGATTGCTGATGTAGTCCAACTACAGCCCTACTGGACTTATAATGGCGTCTTTAACTTGGCTATTAAAGTGGAAAAATAGATCAAAGAGAGGCCAAATAGTCAATCCAGGTTCTGACCGAAAGAGGACAACAAGTATAGTGGAAATTCTACCGGTTCCAGCCCTAGTTCGTCGAAGAAAGAGTCCACTTCTAAACCTTCTCAGCAAGAGTCCACTTCTAAACCTTCTTAGCCCATATCATATAAATACCTGTCTCAAACCTATTTTTACATATCTAGACTCGATTTTCGAAGGGGAAGGGGCTTGGGACGTGATTTTGAGAGTTTGGCAAGGATTTCAAGATTAGAAACGAGGATTTTATCGTACGGATTCATTAGAACAATTAATATTTTGCACGGTTTTGATTTCTCTTTTCGTTTCTTAGATTCTTTGAGTTATTTAGACCTAAATCCCAGATTTAATAGATTTAGTTTCCAGATTTGATTCAATTACTTTCATAGGTAGTTCATGTTCTTGAATTTCTTGATTCTTTTAATTATGTTTATGAGATTGTTGATCTTGTTATTGCTTTTGTTCTCATAATCACCATGTTAGGCTAAACTCTTGTATGCTTAGGATATGACTCGTAGAATTAGGATGTTGGTACGTAATTAGGATAATTCGTGATGTATAGTTTTAATTCTCTTAATTATTGAAGAATTCTAATAAACCCTATAATAATCATAGAATTAAGTATGAAAATTGTTAGAGAGAAGACGACTGCATCACTCTTTAATAACGAATAGGCTTAAGGAGAGAGTTTTTGAAGGGGTTTATAATCAACCAGTTTATCTAGGGAGGACGGCCGGATCACCTTAGTTAAATTAGGGTCTCAATAATTAAGCACAATTCATATAATTTAATTAGTGAGTTAGTGAAGTAAGTTGTTAGAACTAAGTATTGGGATTATTTTTGAGCTTTTATTCTTTCAATTCTATGTACTTAGATTAGAGAAGTTGATTGCCTAGTTTATAGTACACTTAGGATTTTAACTTGAACACAATTATTTTAATTACAGTACCAATATTGTTAGTATACGTAGGGAGTCTTATCCAGAGCATCATCATCTCATTTGCACTTCAACCAGAAGTTAGTATAGATTTATTCCTATTTTTTACAATACAATTAGTAGAAAATAATTAGTAGTATTAGTCTAAACCAAAATTACATTCATATTAGCTACGACACAAAAATTTATAGGGATTTATTCGCGTACAAACTTTTCCACCGGTTCGATACTACTTGGTCCCTATACTTGCCCTTACTGTAGTGATCTCATACTCTTATGGTGTAACTACTAGTAAAGCTAGTATTTTACAACCAAGTCAGTTACATAGTAAAATTCTTTTGGGTATGTGTTGTTATGCCGATGGTGTATATGCATATATTATTCCTTGTTTGCCGTATGTGGTTGTGGTATGTATATCTATTTAGATTGAAGTTATTTAATTAATTGACAAATTATTGCTCCATGATTTTCGGTACAAAAATATGAGGACTAAATATCAATAATAATTCTTGACAGTTTCTCAATATTTTCTTGAAAATTTGATTGAGAATTGGTATTTGTGTTCTAAAAATATTGATATTTCATAATATTTAATATCTGAACTTGTATGTTTAAAAGCCATTGATTCGAAGAGGCAATAATATCGACTTGAGTATCTATTAAATTTCCACAGGTTTTTATTTTGACTAATTGGTTCTTTGTTGAGTTTTATATTGGATTCAACATTGGTTATTATATTTACTTTGACCACTCCACCTGCTTGAGATGAGATGAGAAAGTAGGCAATTTGTTCACTCCTAAACCCCCTTTTGATTTTGCGCTTGATACGAGCCGAGTCTATCTACAAGCGTTTAGGAACCCATAATGTAGGGTTCCGTTTTGGTAAGTGGCCCAGTCTCTTTTAAATTTCAGCATATAGAACCGCTTGTCGCGGAATATGCTTGAGGATTATTTGCTGTAAAAATTAGGATTTATGTGAAAATCCCTGTGTGTCTATTATTATCTTTGTTGCTAATTTAATTCACTCAAACAATGCCCAAAATTCTCATATACAGGTTTGCCTGAAGCAAACATGGGCATTGACTAAAATATGAGCTTGAATAGTTGCTCCTACTTGTATAATTATTTATGTGAATTAAATTTACATTATTAGTTATAGTCCACATATATTGTCTGGGTAGGCGACATCCAATATTTATCAGACCGTAAATCATGTTTGGGTAGACGACACCCAATATTTGCTCTTTTGTGATTGAGCATGTAAATTAAATCATCTTTCTCCTTTGTTAATAAAAATTCAAATCATATGTCTTACCATGTCCATTTAAAACGTAGTGAAAATGCTTGGTATTACTAAGAGAGAATTTACTGTGCTTGCTCTCAATGGTAATAACTACGTGACATGGACCATAGATGTTGAGATTCATCTAGCCTCACCCTGATTAAGTGGAATTATTGTCCATGGTCCCAAACCCACTGATGCCTAGAAGGAAAAAAAACGTGATTTATCTCAGGTACCACCTAAATCACGAAAATACTTAAATTTAATTTTCCTTTGGGGAAATACTTGAATTTATTTTTTCTTCAGGGAAATGCTCAAATTAATTTTCCTTCAGGGAAATGCTCGATCAGCAGGTCGAGACTATATCTGGTTATTACCAAGACTTTTATTTCAAATTTAGCTTTTAAGATTGAAATGACGTCTTCAATCTTCTTGCATGTTCCGGTTATATTTAGGTCATCAATATAGACGGAGATGATGCAAGAACCACATTGCGATTTCTTTATAAATACGCAAGGGAAAGCTTCATTGTTTGTATATTCCTTCTTAGGGAGAAATTCACTAAGTCGATTGTACCATATTTGATCCAACTGTTTTTAGATCATGTACTGACCTGCGCAATTTTGTATTATACATACTGCGTTTTTTATCAGGACTTGAAATATGAGTACTTTACTGTGATGAACCCTAGTATTTTATGGACATCCCTGAAGGATTGTTTCCATCAACAAAATGATAAAATCCTCCCCCAGGCACAATACGATTGGCTGAACCTCCTTTTTCATGATTTAAATCTATAATGGAGTACAATTCTACCTTGCATCGTATTGTATCTCATTTAAAATTATGTCAGCAACAAATTACTGAGGCCGAGTTGATACAAAAAATCTTATCAACATTCCATGCTAGTAACCTTGTACTCCAGCATGTTGGGGAAATCAGGGTGTCCGGATCTATTCGGGATGAAATTTAAATACAAATTTAAATCTAATTATTACTAGCACGAATTAATCCTAAATTAATTCAAATAATAATTAACCAACAACAGAAGATTCCATGCCAATGAATATAATCACATAAAATTCTATAGCGGAAAACTATGAATTTCACGTGAATATGTACCTCTCGAAGCAACGTCCAACCGAGATAAACGGGACAAGTGTAACAATCCTATCAACCGTAAAGCCTTCTCAAGCATTCCCTCTTTACCTTATTCGTTCGCCGGTGGGAAGTGCTCACGAACAATTTAATATAATAAGGAAGAAAGAAAATATTTATTGCTCTCAAATTTTTCAACTCATGGAATTGTGTCACTGGGGATGAAATAATCATCCCCTATTTATAACTAGAGGGGGCAAAAAATTAGGCCCAGTGAAATAGGGAGAAAATCTTTTTCTTGGCCTCCAAGAAATCTTGAATATATCCCATATATTTTTTTCTCCATGATAAAATATTCCACAAAAATCTCACCCTCCTAATTATTGGGGAATTTTCGAAAATAAGAGATAGAATAGCAAATTTTGGATCTTCTTGAATTTATGAGACAATCTTGTATTCCAAGAATACATATCTTCCATAATATATTTCCAAGAAAATCAACAAAATCTCTTCCCTCTCCAAATATATCAATTTTCGAAAATACATGGAAAAAATTAGCAATAATTTTTTTAATCACCTTATTATTATAGGGCTACTTGAGGGGCCTTTAGGAGAATTAAAACTGGACCTCCAATGGGCTACTAAATTACAATATTGAGCCTCAATATTATTCAGCCCATTAATATTAATTAATATCACTATCAAACTAATATTGTACTATTCATCTTAATCCATATTACGATAATATGGGCTCCCGGTTATTATTTCCCGGATTTAAGATTATCTAAATTAATTAATATATTTTACCTTGGAGTAAAGACAACTCAATATTATTATCCGTACCGAAGAAACTAATTCTTCACTTGCAAAATTTGGTAGATAAAACTTCTGAGCCCACCTAGGGGACAAATCACACAAGCCGTACTCGCACACGTTTCTCCGTATTAAACCTTAGCAACCGTCGTATGATTAATATTACTGCCCAAGACACAAGGTTCGAATTCGCGATGATTCTCACCCAACATGAATCAAAGCAATAACTATTTACCACACACGGTCCTATTTAAGTGACTGAGATTAAGAAATCAATAACCACTGAGGTCTAATTCCTCACGTTTCAGAATAGAAGAATTTATCCTCGTTGTAGGTCCTCTTCAACACATACTAAATGTGCTAGTGCAATCTCTTGGTCAAGACAAACCAATCTGAGAATTACACATTGACCTTTCACGACGGATTGTTCAATTTCACCTGGGTCGTGAATTGTATGTTTAGTTACAAGAAAACCGTTAATGTGATCTTCCGTGATCTGGTATCACCACATTAACTACAATGTAACACATACTATATATCGAACGGGTTGCAATAAATATTTAACATTCATTCATATCTAAAGCAAATGTGATAAAATAATTATTCTCATAAAACAAGTGTTTAATACATGAGTTATACAAAGTAAAAGCATACTTTCACATATAACTCCAACACGACAGTAGTGCACCTCCCACTCAGAGCTAATTTATGCACTTTTAGTGGCAGAAAATACAACCAACTCCTGATGAGAAATCACAATGCTAGACCGGTTGACTCACAAGCAGTGCTCGAAGTACGTGTTATAGCTCAATGGAGCCTGAGTAGGCGTAAGCGTGGAAGCGAGGAAGTCCGCAACCCCAAGCACTTGGTTGAGACTTATCGAAAGATACAAAATGACAACAAGGGCAAGGCCCCTTAGGGCGAATCTCACCATGCCAGTCTGTCTGAAGCATATTTTGACATAGACAACGATGATCTTTTGAGCTTAGAGCTCGAAGATTTTGGAGACAAAGAGTGATTTACATAATTGGATATTATTAGTATCCTGATTTGGGCATTGAGATTCGTCTTGCTTCATTTATGACAAATTTAATGAAATTTTGACTCCATCTTTGCCCAGAAGGCAGATGCACTGATTAAATTCTATGATACCATCTCAATAAGATATCAATTGTTTATGAAAAATCACTGAAAAATTGTATTCATCAATAAAAATGAATATCTTATTAAAAATAAATTATCGTTTATAAAAATCCCTGAAGGATTATAATAATCAACAAAAATTGAATAAAATCGATAGCAGAAGATATCGTTAGATGAAAATTATGGCTGATGCCAAATAATTGTTGAGGTGGTCGAGATCGAGGATTCCCCAAGCGAATCTTAGCATACCAGTTTGCTTGAAGCAAACATGGACATTATCAGTGATATGACATTAAAGACTATAGTTGTCAAGATACATAATGTCATTATTTTGTGATTTTTTTATGCACGTTATGACTATATGCTTTGTCATAATTAAAATATTACATGCTAATGAATCTAAAGTACGCCTGAAGTGTGGAAGACCTCAGTAACAAAATTTAACCTCCTGAAGAGTTGTAGATGCGGTCTTAAAATCCAATTTAGATTCATACACATTATAGAATGAACGGTTAGTCCATCTAAAATAATAACGTGATATGTCGGATTTTGTCTAAGTTCATTGGCTATAATACGTCAAACCCTTTTGTAAATAAATTTATTTATATGACATGTACAAAGGATGAACTTAGAGTACGACTGAATCGTACTAAAGTTTGAATTAAATTTCCCATTTTTTTAATGGTTTCATAGAGATATTTGTGGACTGATTATCCTAGTATGGGGACTATTTTGATAGTTAATGACCATAATTAATGTTTTCACACGGTGGACTTATGTATGCTTGTTATCCACCTGCAATCACGCTTTTGTCATGCCTATTGCAAAAACTATTGACCTTAGTTCTTATTTTCCAAATTATCAAATTAAATCCATTTGAATGGATAATGCCAGTGAGCTTGCATTGACAACATCCAATGTTTATTATATGGCATTGAGAAATTAAAGTGAAGCATTAAGTCCTTTACGTCCACACCATAATGGTCTAATTGAGTTACTAATATGATGCATCAAACTAATCGCTAGACCGTTATTGCAAAAAAATTCAACTTTGCTACATGTTAGAGGAATGAAATTTACAAGTAGCTACTCGAATTCAAATCCGACCTACTGCATATCATTATTAATCCCCTCTACAACTAGTGCGCAGAAAATGACACATTATTTTCCATCTGCGAATATTCTATTGTGCAGTACGCGTACCACCACAACATGTTAACAACCCTGTTGGTTGACTGCATAATTGATGAAGAATCTATTCTCGGCATTGGGGGGAGATAAGAATAAAAAATGAATGTCGAGAAGTTTTGTTGAAGGAAACAGATCGAGATATTTTCCTTGAAGAAAAAAGACCAAGATATTTCTCTGAAGGAAAAAGGTCTTCGATATTTAGACTCATGCACTAGTTAAACTGACTATATTGTTCCACTATTGTTCTCACAAAGCTTGCATAAGAAAAACAAAGTATATTGAATTTCATCATTTAAAAGTAACTTTCTCACAATGCTTGCACTACGTTATTTGTGCTTGCAATATACTGTTAGTGCTAGCACTATGTTATTTGTGCTTGCACTATACTGTTGGTGCTAGCACTACATTATTTGTGCTTGCACTATACTGTTGGTGCTAACACTATGTTATTTGTGCTTGCACTATACTTATGTTCCTTGCACTATACTGTTGAAGCTTGCACTAACAAGTGAAAAAAAAGCTTTGAATACACCTCCAACCCATCACTTGTAGTATATTATTGATTAGACGTGAAATTGTCATGATTCGTAGCTAGAAACACCCTAGTTTTGGTCGATTTTATTGAGTTTTTAGAGCCAAATGAGTACTATTTCTATACATTGATGAATAGGTCTCGTTGATACTCATAGTTGAATCGAGGATGAAAAACGGAGTTCATAGGACTTTGAATCGACTCAAACGGATGCCCGGATGAGAAGATATCAAAGAAATACGATTGGTATTAGTACGTGAGAAGAAAAGTGTTAGTTGCAAGGAAGGAGGGCCCATTCGAGCTCCATCACTCGAGCACTTCGCTCGAGCAACGTAGGTTGAGCACTCCAAACTTACAGAACATTTTTGCCGCTCGAGGGACACAGCTCGAGCGCATCATTCGACCTCTTGAACCGCTCGACCAACAAGGCTCGAGCGCCCCATTCGACCACTAGATTCATTCGAGCAACATAAGCTCGAGCGCCCCGCTCGACCGGGACAGCTCGAGCGCCTCTGAGGCCTATTTTCCAAAGTTCGTTTTTCGGCCCACGAGATCCCGTTTCGACCCGGTGCCTATATATACCTCTTCCAAACACGTTGTGAAGGAGCCCGAAATTTAGAAATAACTTTTAGACTTAGTTTTTGGAGAGGAAGGAGAGAAGCAAGTTTACTTACGTTTTGTTGAGGTTTTCGTACGAATTTTTAGTTTCTTTTCATTAGCTTAACTTCTTTAAACGCTTTGAACTTCGTTTTAGTTAATTAAATTTCAGTTCTTAGTATTTATTTTCTTTTAAAACCCTAGTTCATGTTTCTTATTTTCTTTGTTCAATTCATTATGTTTATGTTCGTTGTTTCTTCTATTGCTTTTATGTTTGTTAAAGCCATGTCCGGCTAAAACCCTTGTATGCTTAGGGTAGGATGAACTCGTAGAAGTAGGATGTGGGTACGTAATTAGTGTAATTCGTGACGTTAGTTTTAATTCTCTTAGTTAATGAATTCTTATAATTAATCTTAACTTTACCTTTGAATTTAGTACGAAAGTGTTAGAGAGAGGACGACCGCATCACTCAATAATAATTAGTAGTCTTAACGAGAAGGTTTAGAAAAGGTTAATTCATTTACCGGTTTAGCGAAGGAGGACGACCGCATCACCTTAGTTAAATTAGGGTCTCATTAATTAAGCACAATCTATTAACTTGTTAGTAGATTAGTGAAGTCGAGTGTTAGGGTAAAGTATTAGGGTTTAGAATCTTGAGCTTTCACTTTGCATTCTTAGACTTAGGTTAATTCTTGTGTGTCACAGTTATTCTGATTATGTACCTGCTCCGTTAGTATACGTAGGGATTCCTATCTTAAGCATCACCATCTCATATTTGAAAACACTCCTTAGTTAAATTGTTTAGTTCGTTCTTTAGTTTCCTTAGTTTATTTTAGTTTTAATTAATCTTTCCAAAAATCCAAAAACAACACACTCATATTAACTACGACGCGTAGATCTTCAGGGATCTGTTCGCATACACACTTTCCCTTGGGTTCGATAATACTTGGTCCCTATACTTGCCCATACTACTGTGAACCCGTTCTCTTGCGGGGTAACTACTAGTAGAAAGCTAGTGTAGTTCGCTTCAAGTCAATGGCGCCGTTGCCGGGGATGTCTTTGTATGCTTTTTGAATAGGACTTGTCGATAGCTTAGTAGTTAGTAGTGAGTGATTATTTTCTGTTTTTATTTATTTATTTTTATTCATTCGGCAGTTGCGTTTTGATCTCTCTGCTAGTATGTCAGGTATATGAAAACACGCTCACAAGGCAATACGAGCGAAGAGAGAATACCGTTGGACCCTGAGACGATAGCAAGGAGAAACATGTTGGAGTTATACGTGAAAGTATGCTTTTACTTTGTATAACTCGTGTATCAAACACTTGGTTATGAGAATAATTCTTTTATCGCATATGCTTTAGATATGATTGAATGTTGAATATCTATTGCAAACCGTTCAATATATAGTACATGTTACAATGTAGTTAATGTGGTGATACCCGATCACGGAAGACAACATTAACAGTTTACTTGTAACTAAACGTACATTTCACGACCTAGGTGGAATTGAACAATCCGCCGTGAAAGGTCGATGTGTAAGGCTCAGATTGGTCTGTCTTGACCAAGAGATTGCACTAGCACATTTAGTATGTGTTGAAGAGGTCCTACAGCGAGGAGAAATTCTTCTGTTCTGAAAGGTGAAGAATTAGACCTCAGTGGTTGTTGATTTCTTAATCTCCGTCACTTAAATAGGACCGTGTGTGCTTAGTAGTTACTGCTTTGATTCATGTTGGGTGAGAATCATTGTGACTTCGAACTTTGTGTGTCTTGGGCAGTAATATTAATCATACGACGGTTGCTAAGATTTAATACGGAGAAACGCGTGCGAGTACGGCTCGTGTGATTAGTCCCCTTGGTGGGCTCAGAAGTTTTATTGTACCAAATCTTGCAAGTGAAGAATTAGTTTCTTCGGTACGAATAATAATGTTGAGCTGTCTTTACTCCAAGGTGAAATATATTAATTAATTTAGAGCTATTCAGAAGCTCAATTAATTAATGGACTTGATAATCTTAAACGCGGGAAATAATAACCGGGAGCCCATATTATCGTAATATGGATTAAGATGGATAGTGCAATATTAATTTATTAGTGGTAATAATTAATATTAATGGGCTGAATTATATTGGGGCTCAATATTGAAATTCAGAAGTCCATTAGGAGGTCCAATCTTAATTCTCCTTAAGGCCCCTCAAGTAGCCCATTAAGTAGCCCAATAATGATAAGGTGATTAAAATAAAAAGATAATATTATGCTGATTTTTCTTTATATTTTCGAAAAAAGCATTATTAGAAGAGAAAAGATTTTGTTGATTTTCTTGGAAAGATATTATGGAAGATATGTATTCTTGGAATACAAGAATATCTCATATATTCAAGAAGATCCAAATCTTGGGATCTCTTATTAATATTTTCGAAAATTATAGTCCAAAATAGGAGAGTGAGATTTTTGTGGAATATTTTATTATGGAGAAAAGAATATATGAGATATATTCAAGATTTCTTAGAGACTAAGAAAAGATTTCCTCCAGGCCCATAAAATATTATAATTTTCGGTCACTTCTCTATAAATAGGGGATGATTATTTCATCCCCAAGTACATAATTCCATGTGTTGGAAAAATCAAGAAGCATAGATATTTTTCTTTTTCCTTAGTTTATTAAATTACTTGAAAGCATCTCCCACCGGTGATCAAGTAAGGCGAAAGGGAAATACTTGAGAAGGTTTTTGGGTTGATAAAGCGAGATCGTGATTGTCCCGTTTATTCAAAGGCCAATTCTACAAGAGGTACGTTAATCGCATATTTAATTGTTTATTCCGCTTAATTAAATATGTGAAATTAATTCAACATGCATGATGATAATTAGTTGTTGGAATTATTATTTGAATTAATTAGGATTAATTCATGATAGTAATAATTGTATTTAAATTCGTATTTAAAATTCATCCCGAATAGATTCCGGGCACCCCTATTTTCCCAACAAAACCGAGCCTTCTTGAGAAGGATGAACGCGGCCGACTTAGGGAAAGAACCAATGGACAGCAATAATGAGTTGGAAGATGCCGAGAATGAGTTTAACCAGGGGTTGAACCGGGTTGACGACACTGAGGGCAACACCAGTAAGAACCATGATCCATTAGGGGATAGTCAGAGCCAAAACCCGGGTGCACAAAACATCATCAATCCAGCTCAGAATTTTGTCCATAATCCTCTGAACAACCCTGCTTTCCCACAAAACCCAAATAACCCTTTCAACAACCCAGTATACCAACATTACCCATACCCACCATACCCTTATCCACCATACCCATATCATCCACCACCTGTGTACCAACTACCTCCAGTTCAACAAGTACCAGCACCACATGTTGCTCCTCAGCCTGCGCCCCAGAACGCAGATCACAATATGGCTATTCGGGGCAGGTTTGCGGCACAACCGCAGAGGTACTACGATGGAGTGAATTTACCTCCAGTCGAGGCGAACAATTTCTCAATTTCCCCGGGAATTCTAAAGCTGCTGATCGAGAATCAGTTCAAGGGGGTGATCGGGAAGGAGAATCCTCATACACACTTGAGGAGCTTTCTAATAATAGCCTCCACATTTAATTACAATGGCATGTCTGAAGATGCCAAGAGGCTTAGGTTGTTCCCATTCTCATTGACGGGAATAGCCAAGGAGTGGTACGATAATACGCTCCCGCGGGGAGGTATTACCACTTGGGCCGAGCTCGAGCGTCTGTTCCTCGAGCGATTCTACCCTCCATCTAGGACGATCAAGGCTAGGATTGAGATCTCTTCCTTTCGCCAGAAGTCTGGAGAGGATTTACGTCAAGCGTGGGAGAGATACTCAAACATGCTGATTGAGTGCCGGCAGCATGGGTACAATGAGGGGGATATTATGGCATTCTTCTACAGTGGTGCCAACAAGGCGGGGCAAGACCATTTAGATGCCTGTGCGGGCGGAGCATTCCTGAATCAAGGCATAGAGAGGTGTAGAGAGATCGTGGACAACATTGTCACGAATGTCGGGGCTTGGAATGGAGACCCATATTTTCAGAGAGTTCATCAGGTGGAAGAAGGTGAAGGAACGAGAAGGCTATTGATGGCCATGATGGAGAAGATCAACAACCTCGAGTTGGGGAAGAATTTGGTTGGAGAGCATGCAGTAGAGAATGAGAGAGTAGACCAACCAAGTGGACAGCAAGAGGTAGCCAATTACATGGGAGGTCCGTATTACAATCAGAATGGCTACCAAGGTGGAAATCAGTATGGAAGGCCTTCTTATGGCCAACCATTTGTGCCTCCAGGCCCACAACAACCTCAAAATCAATGGAGGAACACACAAGGAATTCAAGGAGGCCAGAAGTCTCCTCAAAACACATGGAGGAAGAATGAGAACTTTTCTTATGCTAACCCAAAAGCTGGTATTACTGTTCCTGCAGGTGTTGATCCGGGGTCTAAACCTCCTGGTGGAGAAGGCGGTGCATCAACCGAGGAGATGTTGAGAGTGATCCTTCAGAAGGTGGAGGAAGGTAGCAAGAGGTTGTCATCCTTGGAGTACGATGTGAAAGAGTTGCATAAAAAGGGTGATCAACGTGATCAAGACCTCCAGAAGATGAACGTTGAGTGGACTAGAACTCAACAAGAGAACAATCGAAGGTTCACTTCTATAGAGTTCCAGATGAGCCAGATTGCAAAGATGGTGAATAGAGAGCCGGGAAAATATCCTTCCATGCCGGAGGGGAACCTGAAAGAGCATTGCAAGGCGATCCAGCTTAGAAGTGGAACCAACTATGAAGGTCCTTAGATGCTTGCTGATTCTGAGACGCCTCAAGTTGAGAAGGGGATTGAAAGTGAAGGAATTGAGAAGCATGAAGATATGGATTAGTCCCAGAAGGGCAAGGAAAGTGAGGAGATTGAGAGAGTTCCTAAGTGGAAAAAGGCAAAGGAAGCAAAGGATAAAGTGAAAGAAACAGAAAGAGATGAATGTGGGGTACCCAAATCTGTGATACCAGTCCCGTATCCACAGCGCTTCATGAAAAAGAAGCTTGATGAAAAATTTGCAAAATTTCTTGATGTTTTTAAACAACTTCACATTAACATTCATTTTTATGATGCTTTGGAACAGATGCCGCATTATGCAAAGTTTCTGAAGGACTTGATTGCGAAAAGACGGCGAGTGGATGAGCCGAAGTTGGTGCAGCTGAACCACGAGGTGAGTGCATTAGTGCACAAGGCGCTTCCACCGAAGCTGAAGGATCCCGGGAGCTTCACGATCCTATGTGATATTGGGAACGGGATCAAGAAAGGAGCGTTGTGCGACCTCGGGGCGAGCATCAATCTCATGCCCTTGTCACTTTTCAAGAAGCTGGAAGGTGGTGAACTTCAACCCACAATGATGACGCTTCAACTTGCCGATCGGTCTATTACTCGACCTCAAGGTGTGGTTGAAGACGTCATTGTGAGAGTTGGAGATCACATTTTTCCAGCCGACTTTGTAGTGCTAGAGATGGAGGAAGATGAGCGCGTGCCCCTGATCTTGGGAAGACCGTTCTTAGCTACGACGGGGATGGTGCTAGACGTGGCAAATGGGAAGATTACATTGAAGGTTGATGATCAAGAAGTGAAGATCTCCCTATATGAAGCTATGAAGCACCCGAAGGAGGATGAGAGCTTGTATTGCATGGATGCAATTGATCCTCGTGTTGAAGGCACACCTCCTATTCCTAGTCCTTCTCATATTCATGAATTTTATAGTCCTTCACTTGATTATATAACCCATGAGCATTATGATCTTGATTATTTTGATAGGGACAAAGTGAAGAAGTTGAAGGATGAAGAAGTGAAGAAAGTGGACGTGGTCCAGTTAGAGGGAAAAGGGGGAGTTAAGAAGAAGAAGTCAAAATTCAAGAAATTGTTTAGTAAGACCCCTCCAGATAAAGGTGAGAAGGAGTTGAGACCTATACCACTTGAGGTGGGGAAGGAAGCAAAAGGGCTCATGATGGTGGGGCATCAAGGAAAGAAGTTCAAACATCACTCTTATGAGAGTGAGGGAGGTAAATTTGAGTATGATGTCCCATAAGCTCCTTTGAGCCTGGTCCGGCATGAGGACCTTAAAAATAGCGCTGAATGGGAGGCAACCCATTATTTTTTTTATTTGCTTTGAGTTTTTTTTTAGTTATTAGGGAGTTATTTCGAGTCGTATGTTTAACCTCGTACTTGAGTGAGTTGCTTGTAGGTTTGTCTCTAAAGGAGTAAAGGTACCATGGAGTTATTCAGATTGAAGGAACCAACTTGAGACAAGGGAGTGTGCAAAGCTATTGAGAGAAATTGAATTATTTGGTTGAGGTAACCACAACCCCAAACTTAGACCTCTAGCAAGGTCGAAGTTTGGGGGGGTGGAGTTTTTTTTTATGATTCTTGTTACATTGCACATGCATGCACACCCTTATCTTTGAGTTGAGTTTGATTGAGTATTGGATTGTTGAGATACTCCTTGGGGTGATTTTGATTTGACTCGCTATTGCATATTTCATACCTATCAACTATCTTATGCTTGTTGATTGCTATCTTTGAGTACGATTTGATGAGTAGAGTTGAGTTGTGAGGTTGAGTTAGGAGTTTATTGTGTGAGTGTTTGAGTTAGAGTTGATTTGAGAGAGAACCCGTATGCTTGTAAATTTTTCTTTTGAGTACTTGTGTGATGATTGTGAGAATGCATTAGACTAGCATGGATGTGAAAGCCGTGAGATTTGAGCCTTATGAGATTTCGATATATGAATGAATCTCTTTGTTTGTGTGAATCGTCACCTTAGAGGATGCTAGAACTTGTGCGTGCTCTTGCTCCTTGATTGTGTCTAATTTGATATGCCGAATAGGATCTTAGGCCATCTTTGATTTTATTGAGTCACTTAGCCAAAATTTTCCTTACCAATGACATTAATCCCTTGTTAGCCCATTTGAGCCTAAAGCCTATTTTATTTGCTAGCACATATGAACACTATTCCAATTCTTAAGCCTTTTTGTCCCAATTTGAGTGGAGAATAGGAAAGTGTGAATGTGAAGGGAGTGAATTGAGTTGAAAAAGGAAAAGGTTGTTTGTTGAGTGGATATGAGAAGAAGGTGTGACGAAGTTATGAGATGTGGGAAAAAAAAATTGAGAATGAGCAAAAGAAAAAATGAGCTCATGTGTTTGTGCGAAAAAAGAAAAAAGTGAAGTGATTTAGAAAAAAAAAGGGGTGAAAGAGAGAGTTAGAAAAAAAATTGAAGTGTTGAGAAAAGTGGAATTGAAAGTGTGTTGATTGAATATGTTTGAAGTAGTCTGTTCCTAATCTCGAAGTACCGAAGTCTGATTTTCTATTCTCCATTCACTTGAGTCACTTTACCCTAAGAGCCTACATTGCAACCTTGAGAAAAGTCCTTTTTGATTCGGCATTGATTTCTAGAGTATGGTCGGAGTTAAGAGCACTTACAAGCCTATGACTGCCAATTTGAGTGAGTGATTGATTGAGTGTGCCCTTAAACACTGTTATACACTTGTGAGGGAGCGAAACACATAATTGAGTGCACATCCATGCTTGATCTTAGTGTTTCTTGTTATTATTGCATGAGTATGATAAAGGGAAGTGAGTGAGTATACGGGTGATTGATTTTTGAAGCTCGAGTTCATTAGCTTGCATGATTGATTCTTTGACTCATTCCTAACAATTTCACTTGACTTATTATTTCATTGCTTGAGGACAAGCAATATGGTAAGTTTGGGGGGTTGATTAGGCGTGAAATTGTCATGATTCGTAGCTAGAAACGCCCCAGTTTTGGTCGATTTTATTGCGTTTTTAGAGCCAAATGAGTACTATTTCTATACATTGATGAATTGGTCTCATTGATACTCATAGGTGAATCGAGAACGAAAAACGGAGTTCGTAGGACTTTGAATCGACTCAAACGGATGCCCAGATGAGAAGATATCAAAGAAATACGATTGGTATTAGTACGTGAGAAGAAAAATGTTAGTTGCAAGGAAGGAGGGCCCATTCGAGCTCCATCACTCGAGCACTTCGCACGAGCAACGTAGGTCGAGCACTCCAAACTTACAGAACATTTTTGCCGCTCGAGGGACACAGCTCGAGCGCATCATTCGACCTCTTAAACCGCTCGACCAACAAGGCTCGAGCGCCTCATTCGACCACTAGATTCATTCGAGCAACATAAGCTCGAGCGCCTCCGAGGCCTATTTTCCAAAGTTCGTTTTTCGGCCCACGAGATCCCGTTTCGACCCGGTGCCTATATATACCTCTTCCAAACACGTTGTGAAGGAGCCCGAAATTTAGAAATAACTTTTAGACTTAGTTTTTGGAGAGGAATGAGAGAAGCAAGTTTACTTACGTTTTGTTGAGGTTTTCGTACGAATTTTTAGTTTCTTTTTGTTTCTTAGTTTCTTTTCATTAACTTAACTTCTTTAAACGTTTTGAACTTCGTTTTAGTTAATTAAATTTCAGTTCTTAGTATTTATTTTCTTTTAAAACCCTAGTTCATGTTTCTTATTTTCTTTGTTCAATTCATTATGTTTATGTTCGTTGTTTCTTCTATTGCTTTTATGTTTGTTAAAGCCATGTCCGGCTAAAACCCTTGTATGCTTAGGGTAGGATGAACTCGTAGAAGTACGATGTGGGTACGTAATTAGGGTAATTCGTGACGTTAGTTTTAATTCTCTTAGTTAATGAATTCTTATAATTAATCTTAACTTTACCTTTGAATTTAGTACGAAAGTGTTAGAGAGAGGACGACCGCATCACTCAATAATAATTACTCCTTCCGTCCCACTTAAATTTGCACACATACTTTATTTTCGTGTTTTTGCGAGCAAGTTGTTTATTAATATTTGAAATGATAAAATGACTTTTAAGGTAGGGTTTGATAGATTTATATCTCATTTACTATAAAGTGACTTAAAAATTACTTTATGATTTTAAATACTAATAAAAAATTTGCTCGTTAAAACACGTGAAAACAGTAAACGTGCAAATTGAAGTGGGACAGAGGGAGTAGTAGTCTTAACGAGAAGGTTTAGAAAAGGTTAATTCATTTACCGGTTTAGCGAAGGAGGACGACCGCATCACCTTAGTTAAATTAGAGTCTCATTAATTAAGCACAATCTATTAACTTGTTAGTAGATTAGTGAAGTCGAGTGTTAGGGTAAAGTATTAGGGTTTAGAATCTTGAGCTTTCACTTTGCATTCTTAGACTTAGGTTAATTCTTGTGTGTCACATTTATTCTGATTATGTACCTGCTCCGTTAGTATACGTAGGGATTCCTATCTTAAGCATCACCATCTCATATTTGAAAACACTCCTTAGTTAAATTATTTAGTTTGTTCTTTAGTTTCCTTAGTTTATTTTAGTTTTAATTAATCTTTCCAAAAATAAAAAAACAACACACTCATATTAACTACAACGCGTAGATCTTCAGGGATCTGTTCGCATACACATTTTTCCTTGGGTTCGATAATACTTGGTCCCTATACTTGCCCATACTACTGTGAACCCGTTCTCTTGCGGGGTAACTACTAGTAGAAAGCTAGTGTAGTTCGCTTCAAGTCAATTATCAAACATCTTTACACAAAAACCAAACATAAATAATTCCAACATCCAATTCAGTAGAAAAATACATAAATGGAGATTACAATAAACACAAGATCAAGAAAAACAAGAAAATTAACAGAGCTTGAATGGGAATGCTTTGGTAACAACTCCATGGAAAGGTCCAGCCCAGAAAAGGGTTTTGAATCTATCTCTCCTCTAATTCTTTGCCATCAGATTTTGCAATCTGTTGGCTGCACGAATAAAGTCCACAATCACTTGAACCTAATGCAATTTTTGTAGTAGCAAAAATGGGTACTTTTCGCTAGCAAGACGAACAACCAAAGGGCGCCCACATGCCATTCTTCCATGCATCTTCTCCTTAGCTCGTACGACTTCCTGCACTCTTACTTTTACATGCATAAATCAGTTACTGCTATCAAAATCAATAAACCACAAAAGAGTAATCTACCTCTTTACAACTGAACTGGATGAAAGTGTAGCCACGTGGCTCTCCACGTCTTGGCCCACGAGTGTTCCATAAGAAGTCTTCAGATATAATCCTCCCAAATGGAGAAAACATCTTGATCAGAGCTGCCCTGCAAACATTCCAATTTATGATCTATAGCTTGTTGGGTTTACATTCCAAGAAAGGATAGTTGCTAAATGCATATACATACTCTGTTATTCTCAGGGATAAATTAACAGAGCTTCACACATAAAAGAACCAAACTCCCAGGGGTTAAGAGCTCACCATACACATATTTAGTGGTCACTCTAGAATGAGAATGCTTTGATAACAACCCCAAGGAAAACTCAGTAGCATCATAAAACTTGCTTCTATTAAATGAGCACTTAGCAAGGTGGCATGGTAATTGATTTAACAAGAATTAAAGTTCCTTCCATAAATTACAAACAATTTAACTGATTCAAGTTCTTTCATATCATTGTCATTCTGAGACCACCAGAATATCAAACAAACAACACATATTTTTGACCGCATAGTTACAAAAATAAGAAATTATCATAAACAACCATAGAGAAGTAACACAAACTTGACAATAATTTACTAGTTTCTTCCAAGAGTAATCTTTCATAAACTGATACATAGCAGATTTTTTCTTTTTGAAGCAGACTATCTTAGCCAACCTTAGTAACACAACAACCCCAGATTCTAACAAACTTCATGGCACTTACATGGCAGTTTTTTTCTTTTTGAAGCAGACTATCTTAGCCAACCTTAGCAACACAACAACCCCAGATTCTAACAAACTTCATGGCACTTGCTCTTTATATGTTGAAAGAGGTGCTCATTGATAAACCGAGAGGTCTCCGGACCACCATGTCCATCATAAATCCCCACAAAAGTGTCATACGGTCCTAAATCATTTGAGCTAAGAGAACCGGATTCAAGTTGGCTTTGATCCTCTAGTAAATTATTTGCCTGAACTACAACCATTGAGAACTATCCATTTAAATGTTGACCCGAGTCCTTATACCATAGAAGCACATCATGACGACCATTAGCATCTTAACCTATGTGAACACATCGATCTGCCCTCGGTCGAAAACATGCCTTCAATAGGTTCATCAACCCTGTTAACATCCCTCATCTCCTCAAAACCAACCTCGAGATTATCCAAATCTAATAGGCTCTAACAAGCTAGCTGTTAACATCCCTCATCTCAAGCAACAATCTTGTCTTCTTTAACCTTAACAATCTGCACATAATTTAATCTCAAACAACAATCTTCCCCTATTACAAACAGTAAAATTTTCATTCTCATCAAAATCAAGTAATTTTTCATTTAGGAAATTCTTCGAACACCTTCAACTCAATTATATTAGTCATTTTTTCTGCCCATCAAAATTTCTTCTCTATCTATTCCTTCATTTCACCAAAATTCCTCGTGGATAACAAAAGTTAGGAATTGAATGGAGTTTATTTGACACCTATATCACTAAATAATGCAACCCCAGAAAGAGATTTACAAGAAATTAACTAAATACTCATTTTCCCATAGTCTCATGAACATCTTAAATCTTCAATTTCTTAGTGAAGCATAAAAATTAGATGAAGGGATAGAGATATTACATTCGGCGTAGCGGTTCCTTCACAATAACCATCCCCGTCAACACCGCGTAGCACTATGGTGTGTAGAGAGATATTGCGTGTAGAGAGAGAGGGAGAGAGATACTGGGAGGTGTTGGTTTTTAGAGGCACGAACACCATGTTCGGCTCAGCGGAAGATAACACGATTCACCAACAACGAATTTGAAACATGGTTGTATAACATAAAACATAAAGGATATATAACTATATATAAATCCTTACATCGATTTGTACGCGGAATCCTCAACTATGGTATCCACGTAACGACTTTCTACCAACCCGCATCAATATGCCAGCGTTGAATCTCGAGACGAATTTGCTAGGAAAATTATGACTGGAGGTTTTATGGAGAAATTATATTTCTTGTATCACTTTCTGAATTCCCATAGGACACATATTTATAGGGATTATCTTAGCTTAATTTCTAAGCAAGATAATATGCTTGACCCGCATAATATAATCTCTACGGATTATATCTCCTTAGATATGTTCCTACGAATAATATATTTACCATATCTATTATTCTTGTATAATAATATTCCAAATATTATTATTGAGATTTCATATTTAATTAAATAATAATAATTAATCCCAAATATAATTATTATTATATTCTCCATAAATTAAATATTATATCCAATACAATAATATTTAATCAACCAACTATAATTGGTAAATTGCCATTACTTGTTGTGTGACCCATAGACCCTCGTATATCGAGCGATTAGTCAAACTAACGGTCTTAATTGAACCCTAGATAATAAATCAGACATTCTCGATATACGAGGTACGCTGCGAGGAAATCTGCAACTACCTGTAATACTGTAGGCTATTGTGATATCTTCATTTCATTCGCGAATACCCGATTAAGTCTTGAACATGATGAAGTGCCTATTCAAATAACTTAATCATATTATCTCAAATCACTAATTGATCAAGTATATCACACTTAGCCACAAAGTCTAAGTTGATGTGCGTCGGCCGACGACTTAGATCCAATTATGATGAGAACATGAGTATTCTCTCTAAATCCACATTGAGGAATGAATCCTATTCTTGGCTCAACTACCACACACATGTACTTCGTGATGAACCCAATCCATGCCATATCTACCCGTGGAAGGATACAAGCGTCGGTCATGGTCAAAGTTCATCACTCCACACATGTCGTGCGTATTGACCTCAAGTTAGAGGAGTATCAAATCGCTCCCACTAACCGAGACACCCGTAGACACATTATGTGGAATTACATCAAACAGTTTCTCGGATGGGTATACCAATACCCTCTAAGGTATCTGTGCATCCATCATGAGATACCCGGTATCTCGTAGTAAGTGAGATCTTACTACACTCTCTAAGAGTATGATGCAAATCGCACACCAATCTCAAATGCATCATCAATATCCCATTCTTGATGATCCTTGATTGAGGCTATTTGGGAATCATACTTAAGTCATCTGAGTTCTCACTCACTCAATGACAAGAGTGATTCATGGGAACAAAAATTAGAATATATGCAAACAATCAAACATCATATTCAGATAAGTGTAACGCCATACATTTAATATTAAATAAATAATAATATTAAACCAAATCTGAATATTATCTTAGTATTATGTCCTTTCGATGGATTGTCTCTAGGACACTAACACTAACAAGAGGCGGCGTCGATTTTGTGGTGTTGTCGCTGCTTGGATCTGAAAGGCTGGCGCTCCGATTGCATCGACGTGAGGGTTTCGTTCTTGGAATAGTGTCGTCGCAATTTTATGTGGATGAATGATTGATTTTCGATGGGATTTTCAAAATCGTAGTGGGGGAAACCAGAACAAACCCTATAATATCTAAAATGAAATTGATGGCGAGAATCCACCGGAGATGGTGATTGAATGATCGAGTTGGTATTGAATAGATGATCGATTTTAATATGGAAATGGAGATGAGATTTTCGAAATCGGAAAACAGAAGAAAACCTAGAATATCTAAAATGAAATTCAAATTTTGAATTCATCCCTAATTGAACGAAAAATGCAGGGAGAGAGAAGGGGCTACTGGTGTAGAGCCTAGGATTGATTGACGGCTAGTTGTACTTCCGCCAGAAAAATGAGGCGCACATTTCAGTCTTGCTATATGTATTGAACTTCATTAGAAAAGTATTAATTAGAAACTATTTTTAGCTTAACTATTAAAGTGTATATTGGACTCTAAAGCATGTATTGGGCTGTATTTTTTCCTTTAAACAACTCAATTTTATTTATTTTTAAATGTGATCTCCTAGACCAGTTCACTATACAATCAAACCAACCAAATTGTATTCTATCCACGATCAGATGGGTGTTTATAAATTCTACTATGTAATTAAAATTATTTATTTTTAAAAATAATCTATTCTAAAGTGTTTACCGTTACTATATTAAGGACTCGTTTGGTAGCATGTATATAATACTTAAACTTTGATTTATTAGACAAGTTATACGTATATATCTCTTGTTTGGTATGCAAAATGTTATAATCTATAGTTCATTTGGTTATATTTTTTAGTAGGTTGATAAGTTTGAAAAACTCATTTTGCCCTTAATGATGGAAGACAATTTACATTTTTGCCATTATTAAAATTATTTTAATCTCCCTTAAAAATAAAATAAAAAATATTTTGAACACATCCAAACCCCCAATATCTACACGATGCAGAATTATGGCGATTCAACCAGGAAGCTTTCTCGTGGTGGTGGCGTCGGAATAGGAAAATTAATATCATCTTAATATTATTTGCAATGAAAATCAATTTTCGTCTTATCTTCATTAAAAGACTTGAATTAATTCAAGGTGCTCAAATAAAATTAAAACCGACAAATCATGAATTGACAACCTGCAACTTGAATTTGTTTTTTTCACCAGTGTCTTGCGAACAACTTCGGCATACCATCCATGGAAAGTGCATTTTGTTTTGATAATGTTTATTGCTAATTGTTTTTATTACATATATAATTTACAGAAATTGCACAAACAATATCTGAAAAATGGCAAAATATTGCAGAAAAATATTAGAAAAACCAGAGCATCCCCAACACAACTGAAATTGATAATGAGTTTTTTTGTAATCTAAATCGTTTTTACAATATCATAATCTAAACACAGCTATATTGAAATCTTACTCGAATACAAATTGAAGGAAGTAGATGATTCAACAATTTCAAGTAATTTTTAAAGTGATTGCAGAAACGCAAGCCTACAGATTTCCGTATGGTTATTCCTAAATCAGCCGTCTCTAAAACAATTGATGCGGAAATTACATCGATTCTCCATCCAATTTTCTTTAGTTGATGCGATTATCTATGGTTCTTCTCTTTGAAAAATGTAAGGTAGACGTTCGAAGAAAAGAAACTGCAGAAGTTTTAAATTTGATAAATAGGGGTAATTTTGGAATTTTTTAAAGAAATCATAGTTTTACGAATACCACGTAGGTAGAATGGATCTACTATCATATGAATATAGTTTAGTGGAAACTGGACCTTTGTTTTATAAAGGGTCGAAGTGTTAATGCATAAATCTTACCAAAGTGCATATTAAGGGTGTTAATGTATCTAACACTCAGTAATACCCCTACCAAACGGGTCCTAAGTATTTTATTTGTTGGTAAAACTACTATATTAAATTATTATATTAAGTATTTAAAATCTATTTTGATGATATTACAACAACCTACTTTTGAATTATGGATAATTGATTCTAATGGGACCCAAAACTTTTCTACCTCCAAAAAAAAAAAAACAATATTGATGTTTTTATAAACACTCTCACTTTTGTTTCAAAACATTCACCACTTTTAACTTTACTACAAAAATCACATTTTATATCATTTTTTGTTTTGCAATAGAGTTTCAGAACACCCCCTAAGTAATACTTACCCCATTGAAGGGTATTATGAAATATTATAAGATCTATTTATGAATAAAATTAATTTTTATATTTTTATAAACACTAATTTTATTTATAGTAAGTTTTATATGAAAATGATTTAGGATAAACTTATCATGAAACTGTTTTAACGTATCGATTATTTGATCAGGAGTATCATTAATTTGGGTTCAATTTTTTTTTACAATATAATACTATCGACCCAAATTAATGATACTAATGTTGAGATTATCGATACTTAAATATAATTTCGTGATAAACTTATTATGAACCAATTTTATAAAATACTTTACTTTTTTTTTATTTATAATGAACATTACAATATTCTATAATAATTTTTTTGTATGATAAAAAAAAATTGAAGGGAGGGAGTAATAATAATTAAAAAAAAAAAACCTCACATTATTACAGCTCAGTTCGATTAGACAGTCAAATCCATTTTAATTTTGGTTTATATACTTTGTTTTATTAATTTTACAAGTTCAGATTGTTTTAAAAAACAAATATAATTTTTACATTTCCGTTACCAGTACCACCGACCAATATTTAGAAATGAATAGCGAAAGCCGAAAACTGATGCTGGAATTTATTAGGGCAAGATCTGCATTGGGGTCCATCATCATCATATAAAACACCACGATTAAGCTACTAAAATCAGAGAGCTTAGTTTCCTCGAAAACCTCTCTCCAATATAAAACCCAGAAATCAATGCACCTTACTTCAACCATGCATTCAACTTGATAGTTTAATTGGAATTTTACAGATTAGTCATTTCTAATATTAATATTGTATTCATCAGTGATCCGACAATCACTCGTCGCCGATTATTTAATTACTCTTTCAACTCCAAATCCATTATTGCAACTACAGCTCACACTCCCTATTAGTCCACCGTTCCACGCCCCATTCCTTCAAACTCCAATTTTCCGGCTTCTATAATTTACACATATAGTTTTCCGCTCTTTTTGTATCAGTATCACCATGTACGGCCGAGATCCGTGGGGAGGACCGCTGGAGATCGCGGCCGACTCCGCCACGGACGACGACCGGAGCCGAAACTTGCAGGATTACGACAGGGCGGCGCTGTCGCGGCCGCTCGACGAGACGCAGCAGAGCTGGTTGCTCGGCCCCTCCGAGCAGAAAAAGAAGAGATATGTGGATCTCGGCTGTGTTATTGTTACCCGGAAAATATTTATGTGGACTATGGGGACTATTCTCGCCGCCGCATTGTTGGCCGGTTTTATTACCTTGATTGTTAAGACGGTGCCTCGCCACCACCGCCGCCCGCCGCCGCCGGATAATTTCACCCTTGCGCTGAACAAGGCCCTCATGTTCTTCAATGCTCAGCGCTGTAAGTAAATAGTACTATTGAGTGCTAAATATATGCTCCCAGCTTCACCAATTTGGTTTTACGTTCTGACATTTATCGAATTTTAGATCGACCTGAAATGATGAATCGGTTAGATGATTTTACGTGGAAGAGATGGGATCGGATGAATCATTATTCGGATGTGTTTTTCTTGATAACTATTCACATGCGTTTATATGTGGAAGAAATGGGAGTATTATGTTGTTGTGTGGATGATCGAGTTGAATAGATGTTTGATAATCTGATATGTGTTGTTTATGAATCATCTGCTGTATCAATATAAATGTTGTTTTATAAAATTGTTGATTTTTATGAACCATCTGTTGTATCAATATAAATGTTGTGGTAGAATGCATTTATACGACATCCCATTTGACTTCAGATCCAAAGGAAGCCTCCATTTGGATTTCACTTACCTTTTGCATCCCAAGTCATGCAATTTAAGGACGTTTACATGGATGATAAAAGTGATATTTCATTAAATATTCTCTGTACTATAGATGAATGATTGCAGTTTCCCTAATGCTCAATTACTTTTTTCCATTTTTAGCTGGAAAACTGCCAAAACACAACAATGTATCGTGGAGGGGGAATTCGTGTTTAAATGATGGGAAGTCTGATTCTTCAAGCATGTTTAAAGATCTAACTGGTGGCTATTACGATGCTGGAGATGCGATTAAATTCAATTTCCCTCAATCTTTCGCTATGACTATGTTGAGTTGGAGCGTGATTGAGTACAGTGCAAAATATGAAGCAGCTGGAGAGCTCAACCATGTGAAAGAAATTATCAAGTGGGGGACTGATTACTTCCTCAAGACCTTTAATTCAACTGCTGATACGATAGATCGACTAGTGGCCCAGGTAAATACTGGCCAGAGATAATTTCTAGGAAATCCCAGTTCAAACACTACATCTAGATTTTATCAAGAGGGATAAAATATGTGTTATTAGTTGATATCTGTAATATCTGCTTGCAGGTTGGAAAAGGGGATACCACGGATTCTTCTCCGAATGATCACAATTGTTGGGAACGTCCAGAGGATATTGATTATGAAAGACCTGTTTTAGAATGCAGTAGTTGCTCTGATCTTGCTGCTGAGATGGCAGCTTCTTTAGCATCTGCTTCAATTGTTTTCAAGGATAATAAGGCCTACTCGCAAAAGCTTGTCCATGGTGCCAAGGCTCTATTTAAATTTTCCAGGGATCGACGTGGTAGATACAGCAATGGTAATGAGGCAGCAACTTTCTACAACTCCACGGGTTACTGGGACGAGTTTATATGGGGTGCAACTTGGATGTATTATGCCACAGGAAATAAGACCTATCTTGATCTTGCAACAACTAATGGTATTGCAAAGCATGCTGGTGCTTTCTGGGGAGGCCCTATGTATGGTGTATTAAGTTGGGAGAATAAGCTTGCTGGAGCTCAAGTAAGTTATGTCATTGTTAGTTATGTTCATTTTTCTGTTCTGGTTGTATGCTTGTTTTTCCTTTGTGAAATAAGTTGCTTCAGCCAAAAACACCCTCATCCTGTTATACGTTAAATTCCTTGATGAAATCTTCATTATGTTAGACACTGCGCTATTTTATTTTTCTTATGTCATCAGTTTTCTTTGGAGTCCTATATGCTTATGGAATTATCTAATAGCTCAACTGATTGTTTTTTAAATGACCTGTTTTATTCTGTATGTAGGTTCTTCTGAGTCGTTTAAGATTTTTCCTTAGCCCTGGATATCCTTACGAAGATATTTTGGGAGCATTTCACAACCAGACCAACATATTCATGTGCTCTTTCCTACCATATTATACATCATTTAACAGGACAAAAGGTAATCATCTTTGCAATCTTGCATATTTATGGTATGTATTTGAGTCTCGTTAACAATTCAATGAACTCAAACAGGAGGCATGATCCAACTAAATCATGGAGCACCCCAGCCTCTTCAGTATGTTGCCAATGCAGCATTCCTGGCAACACTGTTCAGCGACTATATGAAAGCCGCCGACACACCCGGCTGGAATTGTGGACCCAAATTCTACCCAATTGATGTCCTCAGAAAATTTGCAGAGACCCAGGTATATACATATATTGATATAGAATCGATGTCTGCTTTGTTCATTTATTTATATTTAATATGAAGCAAACATCAATGCGAAATGTCAGAATCAATCTCTTACCACTTGACCAAAAACTATGACCTATGATACAGAGCTGACATAACTTTATTTCCTAGGTCCTACACTGGTATGACTTTTGCGAATCCAAACAATCCCTTGATCACAAATAACTTGTGTATTGTCACTTCGCAGGTGGAATACATTCTCGGCAAAAATCCTAGAAAGATGAGTTATTTAGTAGGTTATGGGAAACGCTACCCAAAGCACGTTCATCACAGAGGTGCCTCGATTCCTAAAAATAACAAGAGTGGTTGCAAGGGAGGATTCAAATGGAAGGACTCGTCCAAGCCAAATCCAAACACCATCGTTGGTGCAATGGTTGGTGGCCCGGATAAGAAGGATGGTTTCCGTGATGACCGTAAAAACTACAACTATACAGAGCCGACGCTTGCAGGCAATGCTGGCCTCGTTGCAGCCCTTGTTGCTCTTTCTGGTGACACGGATGTGGGGATCGACAAGAATACAATGTTCTCAGCAGTGCCCCCCATGTTTCCCTTACCACCACCTCCACCAAGTCCTTGGAAGCCTTGATGATCTATATCCCTCTTCCTTTGAGTTTTTTGGTGATGACCATAGAGGAGTGATATATGATCATGTCTTATATTGGAAAAATCTTGATAGAGGAACATCAAATTACACGGCACTAGGCGCAGGAAGATACCCTCGAATACGATGTTGGGTTAGCTTGAACCCCTTTTTAAAGTTTCACCAGAATTGTAACACTATGTATGTATAATGTATCAGAACAAAACACATTCTTTGGACAGTATAGAATTTCTCCTCTTCTGGGTTTATTAGTTAACAACTGAGTTTGAAAATGATATTTCATTGTCATGAGTCAGTAGTTGCACATATCCTTATTCCTTGGAATATTTCAACTTTTTAGCTTTATTTGATATTGACATGTAAACTGTAGTAGCATGCTTAGGAAAAAAATTGGCGCGTAAAAATTGTATAAAGACAGTCCATCAAAAAAATAAATACTCTCGGCCTCTTTAAAAGTATGGCATTTTGTTTTATCCAATAATTTTATTTTCTTCATTATTCAACTATTACTTAATTATTTCAAATGTTATTAATTTTACACTATTGAATTCATGAATGGAAGTAAATTAAACAATAAAAAAATACATCAAAAGCGTTTTCATCGAATTATTAAACAAATTAAAAATCATCCAGTTTACCCAAGGATTAAAACATGTTCAATTAACCAAGTTACAAAAATATTTTAACCATCCAAGCTTTTACTCACATACTCATATATTTAACACAAGGAAGAGAATGTTTGTACTCCTCATTTTAATTCAAACTCTGACCAGTCAAAAATGGCCAACTAAATCTGAATAGACCGGCCAAAGCATTATATTTTCCTTCCAGATAACAATTCAACTTAAAATATGACGATAGTATATGAATTATTTTATTTTACTATTATAATATCAGCCACAAGACAAGAAAGAAACTGATACTGCGAGCGTATAGGCTCTTTCTTGGGCACAATTCCAAAGTTACATTGCAGGGCAGAAACCGGTGCAATCATGGTAAGTCCCTCAAACTCCTATCCTAAGTTTCTTCAAAACTTCTAATCTTCTGCATAATCGTCGAATCAGGCAAGCGGCAGTGTTGGGGAGTCGAAGAAGCTGAAACTCTATTCCTACTGGCGGAGCTCTTGCTCATGCCGTGTCCGGATCGCTCTCAATCTCAAAAGTGCGTTTTCTTTCGAATTTTGAGTTTGTGTTTTTCTTTTTATCTTCCTTTTTTCAACACACCATCAGTTCTTCCTAATTTATTGATTCTTCGGATGCTGAGAAACAATCAGAGCTGGAATATGAGTACATAGCAGTTGATTTACTCAAAGGAGAGCAGAAGTCTCCTGGTTTGTGATATTGTGCCCTAATTTTAATTTTCCAGTGGATTTATGCTGCGCAAATTATGCACTAAATTGGATATAATGTTTTCTGACACATTCTTTGGAATTAAAAGAATATTTGAAGCTTAATCCGCTTGGACTCGTACCGGTGCTCGTCGATGGTGATGTTGTTGTTTCCGACTCGTTAGCAATCTTATTGGCAAGTTTAAATAACACCACATCCAATTGATCCAATGTAATGAATTGTTGCTTGGGTTATAATATGTTTGATCTTTGTGTAATGAGTTATTGACTGTGCAGTATTTAGAAGAGAAATATCCTCAATACCCGTTGTTGCCTCAGGATCTTCAGAAGAAGGCCCTGAATTATCAGGTCATTAAAGTTTTTTCCCTTTTTAATCTACATTAGCTTATTTTAAGTGATCAAAGTTCACGAAACATGTGTTTCTAAGAGTATGTGAAGGTTTGCTAAGTTAATGTCTCCAATAATACTTGAATGATAGAGAAATTAGCAATGTGTCTGGTCTGTTATTACTCCATTAGCACTCAGTTGAAAGAGGATATAATAAGACACTTGCTCTGAGTGTACAAATATATTTTAGAAGTTCTTCAAATTGTTGTAATGTTTATCCTCGTTTATAATTGTCTCCTTGGTTTGTTCATTATAGGCAGCAAATGTTGTTTTTGCAAGCATACAGCCTTATCAGAATTTACCAATCATTGTGAGTTATGCTCACACCCTTTCAGTTCCAGTCCATGTACCAACTGGAACAAAATTGCTGGTTCACATGTGAATTTCTTTATTGGAACAAAGTAGGCAGATAAACCCAATTGTTCTGAAAATTTTCAGGGATATATTAAGGACAAACTTGGAGCTGATGAGATGTTTTCTTGGGTTGAACAGCGTATTAAAAATGGGTTTGCTGGTAAGCCTAGAGTGACTGCCTTTTCGGTATAGAAACTAGCTAGGAACAAATGCTTGAGTCGCAACATATATGTTTTTTTTTTTTTTGACCACACAACATATATGTTAGTATGAACTAATATTGTAAGTCTGTGCCTGGATGTGGGGATTTGTACGAAGATCTTAATTGAAGTCGTATAGTTGAAATTTCATATCTGGTTAATCATTCTTCTTCAATTATGCCCATTGGAAAAATGCAGCTCTGGAGAAACTATTGGAAAAAGATGCTGGGAAATATGCTACAGGAGACGAACCTTACCTGGTGTGTTACTTTCTCAATTCATACTTTAGCTAGTGTGTGTTCTTGGAAAGTGATATAATTACGCTGGTCATGGTGGATATGTCATATTTTGCAGGATATGCTGCTTATTGTATTTGAATTGTTATTAAAGACACTAATATGAGCTCTAATATGGGGTGTAATTTCTGCAGGCTGATTTCTTTTTGGCACCTCAGATTGATGCTGCTATTAAAAGATTCAATATGGACATGGTACGTCTTCATTGAAACACAATCAGAAATTCATTAGAAATTCTGATTTATTCATCTAAATATCCTGAATTTTTGTTTAATATTTTGAATGTGTGGGCAGAATGAATTCCCCATTCTGAAGAAGGTGAACGAGTCATACACCGAGCACCCTGGTTTTGTAGACGCTATGCCTGGAAAGCAGCCTGATACTCCACCCGAAGCCAGGGTTTGAAGATACGATTCCTTGTATGTTTCATTTGATGTAACCGAAAATAATATCTATATTATGGTTGAGATATTCTTGATGTAACAACATTACTTAATAACGTGAACTAGTCTTATCTTCTTGCCATAAATATAATGAAACAATTACAAATTGCAAGTGAAGTATTATGTTTTTTGGCCAAGTCTTGTGTAAACCAGTTTTACTGTACAACTAGTTTGCATTTTGGGTGTAGTTTTTAACTGCATTAATTGTTTCAGCAAAAAATATTAATTTGATAGTATTAGTTATTTTATTAAAATGTATTAGTTGTGTTACTGTAAAGCATTAATTGCAAACTAGGTTAAAATTGATATATGAGAAGTCCAAACTCATGGTTCTTTTATCGGATAAACCAGTATAGGCTTTCATTCTTTCAAATTTCCGATAAAATCCCAAACAAACTTTACATATATAGCAATCATGTTTTATGGCAGATGCAATTTATTATATTCCTGTCGGGCCAGGGGGTGGGGGCCCTGGGGGCGAGGGCTTCGCCTTTGCTACAAGATGCAATTTATTATAGACTTGCACAGTTCCATTTTCCCTCTTTTCGATAAATCCCTAACAAACTTCACTTGAATAGCAATCATCTTTTATGGAAGTTGCAATTTACTCTCTCTAATAGTGTCATGTTGCTTAAGAACTGAAGGCGTTGAGCATGAATTTGATATTAACGTTGGAATCCTTTTAGGTTGCTTTTAATTTAAATTCAGTGGGTTGGACTTTGAAGAGCCGATTAAATGTAAGACTTTGTGCATTGTGTACAACATACAACTCAAATGTATTTTAAAAAATATTATTATTATTTTTTCATTGAAAAATCACCTTTATTTTTATGGGGCAATTACAAGTAGGTTCCCTCCTATAGTGTTTATTAACATTTAGTTCCTTCCTTTTTGTAAAATACAATTAGGTTCCCTTTTTGTGGTCCCCACTTATTTTGCCCACAACCGCAAGCACCCCCCTCCCCCATCACCCACCACCCCGGTTTCCTCCGTCCTTTCGTCTTTCGCGGGTACGGTTCTACCTACCCAGCCCTGCAAAAGGCAGCCGCGGATGGGACGGTGGCAGTCAATCAATTCTTCTCTCAGTATAAGCCTTAACCACTCTCCTCTCAGTCCATAATTCAAAGTTATTATAAAAAAAAATTCTCTCCTGGTTTCGCTTTCGAAAGTTGAATATTTTTCAAATAGTAGCGACACGGGCTGAATTATTGTTTCCAGTGTCCATCCAAGAACATCGACTCTGCAAAAAAAGGTCGGACGAACTTTCGAAATGGTTAGGGTTTGGTCTGTTTATATAATTTTCCGTTTTGTTTATATAATTTTCAATTTTTTTTGTTCCAATGAAACAAGGGCTTCGATATGGCGTGAGATAGAGATGGATACGAGGACCAAAAGAAAAGAAAGCACAAGGATGAATACCGACGGAGGATTGAGACTAGAGGTCGGTGTAAAAATCGATTTTTTTTTCTTTTTCGCCTATGGATTTATGGATGCACTGGCCGTGTCAAAAAACATTAATTTATGTCTTAGTGCACATTTGGTATTTTGATTTTTTTTATAGAGATTCTAAGTTTATCCTTGGGTATGTGAACCCTGATTTTTGTGTGCGATACCCATAACCACAACAAATTAGGTTTAGTATGTGTGATGCTAGTACTGTAGACCCATGCAGATTAAAGTTGTGCAACTAGATTATGCAAAATGAATTGTTCATTACTTTTGTTCAGAATTTTATAGTAGTGTCTTTTTTTGTTGTTGTTGTTGTGAGTGTGCACCATGATGAATTTACAGTTGTTTTGCACATATATTTAGAGACATTTGCACCTATCCTGTGGGTGTGTGTGCCTCCAGCAATAGGTGTCGCTTTGAATGGGGGTGTGTGTGCCTCCTGAATGTGGTACTTGGGCAATTTAACTGAGAGTCTGAGGTATTGGGTACATTATTTTGGTTAATTTTGAACTTTTGTTCAGCAAATTTTGCCACTAAAAATAACCGAAGTCTACACTTATGTGGGGGGACCATTTGACTGGAGTATGTGGCACTTGTGCGTGTGTGTGGGCATCCTAAACACCAATAAAAATTGGCGATTTATGTTAAGAAACATAGGGGGGAAACCTATTTATATGGGTACTGGTGTGTTTGTGTTGATCTTCTTGCATTTTGTGTTGTGTCTTTTGGGTAAGGTCTTTTGTGTTGTGTGTGCATGTTCATTACGATTGAAAAGGGAGTTGTAGCTCCATAAGGGGAAAGGATAAGGATATGTCTCCCCATATGGATGGATCGGATCATAAAAGACGCAGACTGGTTGACAAGAATGCCAAAGAGATCCCTTCCATGGAGAAATCTGAAGGTGGTGTAATGTTGGGCCTGCTCTATTTTTTTATTCATATATTATGGGAGGGGGTGGATTTTTAAAGACCAAATAAATGTGCAGGGAAAAAGGGCGATCGAAAGAATGAGCATTCTGATTCTCGGAATAGAAAGGATAGTACAAGGAAGACGCGCAATGATGGAAAAAGTCGCCCCGGTGGTGCATCTACGTTGAAGCTGGATAACCAGTTTGGTACAGTTTTTTTTTTTTTTATTGGAGTCTCAATATAGTCCTACTTATGACTGAAGTGTTTTTAGATATAACATACATGATTTATGTCCCATCATTTTTGGTAGGTGGTGTGGAGGTGGTGAAAAATGAGACTTATTATCGGTCTAACTTGCGAACCGCCATAAAGGAGATTAACGAATTGCGATTCTCAAATAGGCACATAGCAGCGTTAAAACGGACCCCATTTTGGTTTTTATTTGAATCAATTTACGTGAAAGACTTTGAGTCATTGTTGAAGAGGTGCCGAAAGTATGAGGATGATATACAGAGGATTATTAGGACTTTCGATAGGAAAACTTGTAGTTTTGTCATAGGAAATGATTATCTAAAATTGGATAGTACAGATGTTGATCTAATCTTTGGGGTAACGGGTGGGACTAGGAGGGTAAAAACAAAGTCCGAAGGTCATCGTCTAACAAATTGGGTAAAACGTTGTTTCAAAAAACAGATCCCAAAACATAATACACATATTGTATTGTACAAAGCGCAAATACTGCAGAGGCTTAAGGATAGTATTGTAAGTGAGAGCGAGCACAGTGTAGAGGACACTGCTAGGCTGGTTCATTGTTATTTATTGGCGTCGTTCCTTGCACCAAACAAGAATGGAGCAATTGCTTGTCCACTGACAGCTTGCTTAGAAGAATTTGATGAGATTTGCACTTACGATTGGAGTGGTTACATAGTTGATCTGCTGAAAACACAACTAAGTTCCAGTACTACCCTTAAATCGGGGGGTTGCACGACGTTGCTTCCGGTGAGACATTCATGAGAATTTGTTTTTTCTAGTTCTTTGTAATAATATGCAATGTTTTAATTTTATGAATAATACGTTTTATTCTGTGTTCAGTTTTGGCTTTGTGAACATACAAAACTGGTGGATCCAGTAGGCGAGTACTTCCCCCGATACCTGAAATGGGATATGTGTGATGTGCACTACGCTGTGGACAGTGTCAGATTGTTGACGATGGGTGATGTATGAACTTACATATCTTTTATTGTCCTTTGCATTTGAATATTTCTTCTTGAACCATAATATGATACAAAAAATTTGTTTGTGATATTTTAAATAGGTCTGTAGGATGGTTCTACACAGAACACCAAATGAGGATGGTCGGATAAAGGATATAGAAGTCTGCAGGGAGGAGGCGACAAGTAGAAATCGCGCTATTGTCTTGTTCGGTGGGGAAAGCAGTAACAAGGAATCAGGTGATGATAGTGATGTGCCAACAGGTCTAAAGGGAGGTTACGAGGCATCCGGCGATGAGGCGGTTGCATCTAAAATTGGAGATGGACTAGAAGATATTAATCTGGGAGACGTCAATTGGGTTGATGATTGTTATCGCACACCTGAGAGACAAAGCCACAACACAACCTTCAACTCTGCGAGTGATAGCAAGGCAGGTTCAGTACCTTCACATCATGTCAATTTGAACACTCCATCTTTCAGCCTGGGCTTTACCCAACTGCCGAGATCGACCGAAGCTGCGAAATGCACAATAAGAAGAGTGCTGGATGAATTGGAAGGTGAAGAGAAGGACATGGACGGTGATACTGCATGCGGTCAGAGCAATTACGGCTTGATGGGGGAACAACTGGCACAACATTGCCAACCAGAAACTAAAGAGGTTGATGTTCCATCGGGTGAACCTAGTTCGGGATGTGACAACCAGATTGGGCATAATCAACATGGGATGGGAGAGGTGGTACGTTTGATAAAATTGTTGGAGACGGAGCGGGACAAATCTGCTGAGGAGGTACAGTTGCTGAATGAGAGAATAAATGAGTTGCAGCTGGCGAATGAACAATTGGAAGAAAAGTTAGGGGAGGTTGTGGTTCCAACTGCAACACAAGTGTACTCCAACCCAACAAACATCGCTGACATGGAGGCCATTGAGACGATACACATGCTGCGTCGGGAAAATGAAGAACTTGTTCGTAGGAACGACTATATTAACCAACAGCTCGAGCAGGTTGTTGCAAGAAACAAAGCAGAAGCTTCCAATGAAAAGACACCGTTAGTTCGGGAGTCCCGCATGACGAACTACCCAACGCCCCGGGACCTTTCAAAGATGCTGAAGATGATATCGGAGGGTGATGAGGACGCTAACAACGAAGGGGGCAAGTCTGGTGGAGATGGGAATACAAAGGAAGTAATGGTACCGGATGGTGGTGAGGGTGCAGAACACAAACAGAACAAAGCTGTTGTGTATGGAAATATAGAGAGCGTGGTGATCCGGGAAGGTGATAAGAATTCTGAACAAGAAGAGAACACAACTTGTGGGGATGGACAACAGGAAGCAAAGTACCCATCGCCTAGCACCCTTGCAAAGCGGGTTAAGGCGAGAACATTGGACGATGATCGAAAGGCGGTAGATATCACGCCACAACTGCCAACGAATGAGCTTGTGAGGATGCATGAAGAGGTTGTGGACTTGGACGATGATTCGCACGATCTGAAGAGAGACGCAAAGACAATTAGAGCGAACAACAAATTTAAGTTCAAAAAATCCTGTGTGATAGTGAAGCGGTCAGATTCTGATACAATTGCAGTAATTGAGTATCTGTTGCATACCGAAGGGAAATGGTACGTGCTTCTATCTTATGTAATTATTTAGAATACGAATGAGTTATTTTAGTGATCTGGCTTTTATTTAATAATAATTCGGACTTTATGTTGGCAGTCATGTCGTTTGGGGTGGCGAGCGAATGTTTTCAGTTGTAACAATAGGGCACATATTAGATATTCTCCAGGACGAAAGACTGTCTAATTGGGTAAGATGTGCTAGAATTTATGAAATGAAGTTTCTGTTTCTGGTTTGATTTTGATAGAAGAGAAATATATAATATTTGATTGACTCAGGTTATTGATGCTTGGTCTGATGTATTGCATGATGTTTATGATACGCAACAACGTTCGTCGAAATACACAACTGTTTTCACCGCTTCTTGCTGGGTACTATGTCGTACTTAATACCCATTGTAACATATAATACATCCGTGTTCTTTTGGTATGATATGAATGATTTTTTTTTGGTCAAATTAATGCAGGGGTTGGTTAATGATGTGAGCAGGAAGAACGAAAAAATATTCCGGATTTTGATAACCGATGTTTTGGGGAAGAGCCTTGATATGGATGTGTTATTGTTCCCGATTCTGGCTGGTGGGTCTGACCGTAGCTCAAGAGGGGTCGGTGATCATTGGACTCTCCTGAAGCTTGACATGAGAAAGTTCACATGGAGTTTCTATAATCCAATGAGACCGAGGCCCCAGGTCGTGGATAAACACTTTAACTCTTCCATGTCGGTGGTAAGCTTTGAAAAAACTGTTGAAACTAAACTGTTGAAACTAAAAGTTGTGGTAATAATTTATTTTTCTCTTTGACAATTATTTCAGGTAAATTCTGTTGATGGAGAGCTGCGTAAGTTGTTCAAGAAATTTAGGCCTACTCACAGCTTCTTGAAGAACCCCTTGGTCAAGCCAGTTTCTGAGCCATGTTTGCAGCAGGTTGACAACTCAGTCGATTGCGGCGTGGTGGTGTATGCTATGATTGAAAATGTTATGACTAATAAAAAAATGAGAAAGGGAGACTTCAGTGAGAGTTCGTCGGGTAACTATGGTGCCAAGATGGTTAAATGGTTTCTGGATCCTAAGAAAGTGAAAGTGTGAGATATGCCTATGGTTTTGGATGTGGTCTAATTATGAAACAATAACTACTACTTATTTTGTCATGGTAATTTTTGGTCATTTGAAGTAGTTGTGGTATTATGGCAGTAAGGCTACCTATTTTTTGATGTATTAGTGTTTGGGCGCTATTTGAAGTATAGTGGGTTAGTTTGGTAGTGTTTTGGCATAAGGTTTTGGTTTTTGCATGAAAGCTTTGTTGTATTGTTTTGGCATAAGGATTGGTAGTGTTTTGGCATAAGGATTGGGACTTATATTTGATGCAAAAAAAAAAAAAAAAAAAAAAAAAAAAAAAAAAAAAAAGAAGATGGTATTTTGAATTTTGTCCAATTTTTATTCATTGTTTTAAAATAGTTGAAAAGGATTATAAGTAGGTGAACCCGATGAACCATTTTCATTGTTCAAGAAAATTGTCCAAGATTATAAATTTTATTTTTATTAATTTTTTAATGTGGCCTCAAAGAAATAATAGATTTGATTTTGGCCCTGGTGTTTGTGATGCCCCAATGTGCAACAAAATAGACCATGAAACAAAAAATATTTTGAAGGAGGGCCAAATATTTCCTTTTTTTTTTGGCTTACGGGCCTCGGTCAATTTAATATAGATGGACTATATTGTAAATTGGGCCGGAACATATTAACCCAAAGAAAAATACATAATCGTATCATTGTTCAAAAAAAGTATTCAGTTTTATAATTTATTAAAACTGATTAATGTTCACCCCAGAGTGATATAGATTGGGGCCGAGACGTATTAGCCATAAAAGGATTGGAAAATGATTAATGTTCAAAAGGATTATTCAGAATTATAATTTATATTTTAAAAAATAATATATGAATTGTGTTGGTCCTGGTGGTTGTGTTGCCCCAATGTTCAAAAAGAAAATATTAACCTAAAGTAAAATACAGAAAGTTGTTAGAGTTCAAAAAGATTATTCATGTTTCTTTGCCACCACACAAAAATATAATATATGAATTGTAATTGGGCCTGGTGGTTTTGATGCCCCAATGAACATAATATTTGTAATTTGGGCCAGAATTTTGATTTATACAGGTTAAAAAAAGGTTGATTTATGACCCAAAATATTCCTTTTGGCAATGTTAAAAAATATTATTCAGGATTATCAATTTTTTTCCTTGAATATTATTTTCGTCTTAACTTGGAGATGTTCAAAAAGATTATTTAGTTTTATAAATAATATATGAATTGAAATTGGGCCTGGTGGTTTTGATGCCCCAATGAACATAAAATTTGTAATTGAGCCATAATATTGATTTATGACCCAAAATAATCCTTTTGCCAATATTAAAAAAATTTATTCAAGCCAGAACATAAAACTTATCATTTTTTTTCTTGAATATTATTTTTGTCTTAACTTGGAGATGTTCAAAAGGATTATTCAGTTTTATAAATAATATATGAATTGAAATTGGGCCTGGTGGTTTTGATGCCCCAATGAACATAAAATTTGTAATTGGGCCAGAATATTGATTTATGACCCAAAATATTCCTTTTGTCAATGTTCAAAAAAATTATTCAGGCTTATCATTTTTTTTCTTGAATATTATTTTTGTCTTAACTTGGAGATGTTCAAAAAGACTATTCAGTTTTATAAATAATATATATGATTTGAAATTGGGTCTGGTGGTTTTGATGCCCCAATGAACATAAAATTTGTAATTGGGACCGAATATTGATTTATGACCCAAAATAATCCTTTTGTCACTGGTTCAAAAAAATTATTCAGGCTTAACATTTTTTTCTTGAATATTACTTTTGTCTTAACTTGGAGATGTTCAAAAAGATTATTCAGTTTTATAAATAATACTAGTGTTAGATCCGCGATTGTCGCGGGTTTATAAACCTTTATAAGACATTCGCACCAATTTCTGAAAAATTATTTTTCTCATCACTATTTAAGTTTTTATTTCATAACAACAATATATCGTTAAATTATAAATGACGAAAAATATAGATAAGACATTTATCTTCATCCACACCTAGAAAATAAATATTGAGTCTCACATCAAAAATATTACAGATTCCTAAAAATTTCTTTATACGCAACATATGTTGTATATTTTGACTGTTTACCCTCAGCATCAAGACTTAGAACTTTCAGTCCCCTCTTGTTTTCAACTCTCGAGACCGCCACATACAATTGTCCATGTGTGAAAACTGGTTTGGGAATATACAACCATACAGTCGAAAGGGACTGAACTTGACTCTTATTTATCGTTATGGCAAAACAGAGCATCACTGACAATTGACGCCGAGTAAAATTCATAGGCATCATTTGATCTGAATTTGTCAAAGTTATTTTTGGTGGATATATACTATACTGCCAATATTTCTTCCAGAAATAATCTTAGCCTCAAGTGTGCGATTTCCAAGCCTAGTGACAACCAATTTCGTTCCATTACACAAACCGCACTTTAGATCAATATTCCTAAAAAGAATTATCGGCACACCTTCCTTCAAAGTCAAATAATGATTTGGCATCCCCGAACATTTAACTGAATTCAAGAATTCAATAGACACCGCGTCCCCATGACCTCCCTCTCGAAACTCAGTCTTACAAACACTATCAGAACTCAAGTACACACTATTCTCTCCAGGAAGCATTGACAAAATCTTCTCGTTAATAGTCTCCACATCAGATGTGTAGGCGCAAGTATTGCTCTATCCTCAAACTATTTACGACTATGAAGATTATCAACTATTGATGGATAAATACTCTGAATCATAGATGCAATTGGATCACTCACATTGGAAATTAAAATATCATCCGAAATCTCAATTTCAACGTAGCCGTCAATACTATCACCAAGATTTCCATCGCCTATTTTCAAAATCCATTGCAAGAACTCAACAACATCATTAACATTGGAGTTGTCTTCAGCACTTCCACATTGCAATCCCACGTTTTGGTCAAGGTCAGAACCTACCAAATACAGGAAAAAAAATGCATTATTATATTATATAATTTAATTAAACAAATGAATTAGAAAGTTCATGGGTAATACCTTGTAATAATTCCACAAATATGATGCATTGATAGTTGCGTGTACAATGTCCTCAAATAATTTTTTGTAAAAATTGGACACTATTTTTTCGGGCTTACAAATATAGGAAAATATCTTTATGAGCTTATAAAATTAGAACATAACCTTAACAATCTTTCAAAATAAGAACATTATCTTTTATGTTGGGCAAAATTAGGCCAAATTTTATAAAATGTGAGTCAAATAAATTCCGATTATGATATGCCCAGTTGACCGTATTTTTATAAAATTTGGCCTAAATTGGCCTAAATTAAAAGAGAGTGTCCTAGTTTTGGCCAATTGTAAAGAAACTTTCCCAATTTTGCATGTTCGTAAAAATATTTTCTCAATTTTGCAAGCCCTTAAAGAAGTGGCCTAATTTTACAAACACTCATAAAGCCGTGTCCTAAAATAATATTTATTTTCCCAATAACCAATATATTAAAGAAAGGCAAGATTGAGAAACAAACAAATAAGGACAATTTTAATGGAGAAAAGTATGGAACTTTTTCAAAAAATATATTCTTATGTAACCGCTTTAGAGAAGAGTTGAAAGAGTTTACTCGATCACTAGTTGTTTTCCTTGTATAATCAAAACCATAATTAATTAATCCATTAGAAATTATGTCATTCATTTTTTTAAACAAACTTTTTAATATATGAAAATCATCTTCAAGTTAATTATCTACGTAGTTGTAGAAGTTGTGATTTATGACCGCACTTCCGCTTAAATGAAATTTAGGTCAAATATTATAAAATGTGGGTCAAATAAAGTTCGATTATGATATGCACAGTTGGCCACATTCTATAAATATTTTGGCCTAAAAGATAATTTTCTAGTTTTGCAAGTTTGTAAAGATACTTTTCTAATTTTGCATGTTCGTGAAAACATTTTCTTAATTTTGCAAGCTCGTAAAGATAGTGTCCTAATTTTACAAATATTCCTAAGGTAGTATCCTAAAATAACTAATTTCTCTTATAACCAATTTAGTTAATGATAACGAAGAAAATTAATTTTTTATTTAAAGAATATTAATTGGTAATAGTAAAGTGCATCTAAAAATAATTAAGTAGTGGTTCATATATGAAACAATTTAATTCCAAGACATACTCTCAATAGTAATATTTTATGATTAAAATATGTAATACCACTATGAGGTTAATTATTTTTCTAATCTATCACCAATTTTGTCTGAGCTGCGAATTGATATGTATACAATAAGTCATACCTTATAATTTATCACTAAATTAACTCTTATACGCAAGAAAAAAAACTTTTTTTTGGGCATTATCTCACGGGTGTTTGCAAAATTGGGACACTCTCTTTTCACGCTTACAAAATTAGAAAACTATCTTCATGACTTATACAATTAGAACACTATCTTTATAATCTTGCAAAATAAGTACACTATCTTTTATGTTGGGCAAATTTAGGCAAATTTTTATAAAATATCGGTCAAATAAAGCCAGATTCTGATATGCCCAATTGGCCGTATTTTAATATTTGGCCTGAATTGGTTAAAATTAAAAAATAATATTCTAGTTTTGTAAGTTTGTAAAGATATTGTACTAATTTTGCAAGTTCATAAATATACTGTCTCAATTTTGCAAGCCCGTAAAAATAGTGTCATAATCCTACAAATACTCATAAGGTAGTGTCCTAAAATAAAATAAAAAATCCTTATAACCAATTTAGTTAATGGTAGCAAAGAGATGTTAATTGATTACTTAAATAACATTATTTGGTAAAAGTAAAGTGTGTCTAAAAATAATTATAAAGTGGATCGTATATAAAACAATTTAATTCTAAAACTTACTCTCAATAGTAATATTTTATAATTAAAGTATGTTGTAATACCACATTGAGGTTAATTATGTTTCTAATCTATCACCAATGTTGTCTGAAATACGAATTGATATGTATACAATAAGTCGTACCTTATAAGGTGTAAATTAACTCATATACGCAAGTAAAAAGAATATTTTTTAGGACATTATATTATCAGTTATTTGCAAAATTAGGATACTATCTTTTCGGGCTTCAAATACAGGAAACTATCTTTATGGGCTTATAAAATTAGAACGCTATCATTACAATCTTGCAAAATAAGGATACTATCTTTTGCATTGAACAAATTTATGCCAAATTTTATAAAATGTGGGTCAAATAAAGCCCGATTACAATATGCTCAGCACGCCGTATTTTATAAAATTTGGTCTAATATCCCAGTTTTGCAAGTTTCTAAAGACATATCCTAATTTTGCAAGTTTGCAAAGTTGTTGTCTCAATTTTGCAAACTCGTAGAAATTGTATCCTAGTTTTACAAACACTCATAAGGTAGTATCCTAAAATACCAGTTTTCCCCTTATAACCAATTTAGTTAAGATTAACAAAGAGTATTAATTATTTATTTAAAAAAAATTAATTGGTTAAAGTAATGTGTATCTAAAAATAATTATAAAGTGGTTCATGTATGAAATAATTTAATTCTAAAACATACTCTCAATAGTATTATTTTATGATTAAAATGTGTAATACCACAATGAAGTTAATTATGTTTCTAATCTATCACTAATATTATCTGAACTACAAATTAATATGTATATAATAAGTCATACATTATAATTTAATCACTATATTAACTCATGTGCGCAAGGAAAAAAAAAGTTTTAGGACATTATCTTATAGATTTTTGCAAAAATAGGATACTATATTTTCAGCATTACAAATTTAGGAAACTATCTATATAGACTTATAAAATTAGAAGACTATCTTTACAATCTTACAAAATAAGGGCACTATCTTTTATGTCGGGCAAATTTAGGCAAAATTTTATAAAATGTGGGTAAAATAAAATATGATATGATTTGCCAAGTTGGTCATATTTTATAAACTTGGGCTTAAATTGGCCAAAATTAAAAGATAATGTCCTAGTTTTTCAAGTTCATAAAGATATTGTCTCAAATTTGCAAACCCGTAAAGATAGTGTCATAATTTTACAAACACTCGTAAGATAGTGTACTAAAATAATAATTTTTTCCCTATAACTAATTTAGTTAATGGTAACGAAGAATATTAATTCTTTATATAAATAAAATTAATTGGTTAAGTAATGCGTATAAAAAACTAAATATAAAGTGGTTTATATATGAAACAAATTTATTCTAAGATATTCTCTCAATAGTAATATTCTATTATTAAAATATATAATACACCATTGAGGTTAATTATTTTTCTAATTTATTACTAATATTGTCTGAACTACGTGTTGATATCTATACAATAAATCATACCTTGTAATTTATCACTAAATTAACTCATATAAGCAAGGAACACTTTATTTTTTTAGGATACTATCTTATGGGTGTTTGCAAAATTAGGACACTGTCTTTTGTAGTTTGTGTAAATAGTAGAAGATTGCTTTGTTTAAATATTCATATTTTAGAGAAAGAATCATAAATGGTCCTCTAAATTTATCTGAGTTTATAAATGATCATGTAACTTTTTTATTCTAACAATTTTAGTCCTGTTGGTATCAATTTTGGTCATTTTCGTCGAAAAATTCAAAGTCAGCAAAAACAAACTAATAAAGAAATATAAAAATCCACATGCACACTAAATACTCCCTCCGTCCATGAAATTTTTACCCGTTTACTGTTGAGCACAATTTTTAATGAAAATTGATATTTTATTGAAAAAGTGGATAATGTAGATAAAGTAAGAGTATTGTGATGGGTATTGTGGGACTCATTTATTTGTTTGTAAGTGTAGTTTATTTCCAAAAGAGGAATGAGTAAAAATTTGGTGGACAGACAAAAAATAAAAGCGGGTAAAAAATTCATGGACGGAGGGAGTACCAATTATTGAAAAGTTGCGGCCTGAATTCTCTCAAAACAAACATCTATTATGACAAATTCCACCAAATTAGACCGACACAATTAAAGTAAACCTTTAATCACCAAGAATGACAATTTAACACTAAATAGTCATCAATAATTAGAGGCCAAAAAAAAATGTAGCTTATCAATTAATTGGAATTTGGACTTGGTAGGAGTATAACTTTTACATACAATCCACATTGCAATGTACTTTGAACATACACTAAAAACTAATTATTTAAGATGAATGAGCAAGACTACAACACAATAATTTTCACATACCTGTGAAGTAAATTTTCTCCGAACAAAGATCTATTATGGAAAATTACACAAACTTAGACCAACACAATCAAAATAAACCTTTGATCCATGATTTATATTTCAGGGATTTGTTATTTACAAACTTATGGTATATTATTTTAACAATCTAACACATCCATATGTCTCATACAAATAATAACTAATAACCTGGCCTATTTATTTAATGGAAATGAGAATTATATTTACTAAAGTTATCAACAATTAGAGGTCAAAAACAAAAAATATAGCCCACTAATTAATTACAAAATTTGGATTTGTTAGGAGTATAATTTTTATAAATAAGCATAACTCATATAAGCAAGTAAAATTTACGTATGAGAGAAAATCACCATTAACATTAATCTCAACAGGAGACTTGCCAATCAAATAACGTTGTTCCCCATAAGTTTGTGTATTGTTGGCTTATACTCAATCACATCGAACTTCATATTTAATAACATATTTTTGTGGGTATCTGTTGAAAGGTGGGAGTTTGTGTCCGATAAGAGGAAAGTAATAAAGAAAATGATGACATCTTGCAGTAATTGGGGACAATTATTTTGCTACCCTATTTTGCAAGTTGCAATGACATTAATGTTAACGCTAAAGTTATGTGCAATCCTTTCTTTTATTTATAAAAAATGCACGTAATAACTGCTTCGAAAAAATATCCATTTAGTTTGTTGATTTTTCGATTAAAAAATTCTGAAAATTGTTACATCTTTTGGGGGGGGGGGGGGGAAACAATGTTAATGATTTCCAAAAATACAGATAAAATGGACAATAACTATAAGCATACTTAGACAAAAACTTCTATGTTTGACATACTTAGACAAAATTTATAAATTGTGTATCAAATAAAGCCAAATTATGAAATATCTATTCGGCAATATTTTGTAAAAAATTGGACTAAATTGGCCAAAATTAAAAAAATTGTGTCATACTTCTGAAATTTCTTAAATCAGGTGGCTAGGGTAGATATAATTATGTTTCATATGTAGGGACAACGAATTGCCGATTTCTCAATCTCTATCGGGTTAGAGTTTCATGCACAACATTAAGTATGATCATGGTTCAAAATAGACGGATTTCAGTTTATAAATTATTAGAGTACCTGGTTGTTTAAATGTTCCTTTTACTAATTTTGAGTAGCCTTGCGTGTAGAATTGTTTTTAATGTATTTATCCTAATAGGGAAATTGTATGATATTGCTATCATTTGTACTTTTGAAATGTAAACCTTACTAATAAAATACTATCAGTACCTAAAATGATATAAGTGTCATATGTCTTAATAAATTCAAAAAATACACGGTATGACAATCTAGCATCACACAAAAATATCAACCACACCAATGATAATACCAATATTATTTTTATTTCTGACAAATTCGAAACACGTAAACGATACTAATAAGAGGTAACATCTATGATCCTAACAGAATATAATTCCTTTAGATAGTTAATTCCACGATAAGCAACATCATATTCCGCCTTCTCGACGGAACCACAAAAATCACCATGGACACCATGAACTCCACAGTCGTCACGAATATAGACAACAGACTTGAACATGGAAAAAATACTGGTACCAACATCAAATGTCTCATATTTAGCCGACAAATAACCCAATTTCACAATCAACTCAAGAAGAATTAACTTGAAACTAACAACAAAAACATGTTGATACATACCTTGGAAAATTAAAAATCTTATACAAAAAAAAAAACACCTACAAAAAATAATTTATAAATCACAAATCACCCGTCGAAATTGAAATTCACCTCAAGACAAACCGAAATTATAGACATCGGGTTAGAGAAATCGTGCACAATATCAAGAATTTTAAGCCCAATTAATGCTTCTGCTAAAAAAAATAAAGGCAAAATTCAAAGAGGAATCAATGGCAACCAATATTTAAAAAAAAAAAAAAACTCAACTAATAGATTTTTACCGTATATCAAGTTCCCATTCTTAGAAAATGCAGAATCCCACAATATTCTCTATTAAGAAAATTTCGTACAAAACTTGCATGGCATAAATAAGGACCCAAAAAAAATTATAACGCAAAAACGGACCAAAAAAAATCATAAATAGAAAACTCCGCAACCTTGGAGACTATACTATGAGGGACTGCAAAATTTAGGATAATATCTAATATGTTGGCCAAATTTGGCCAAATCGTACGAAACGTGAACTAAACAAAGCCACACTACGATATGTGTGTTCGGTAACATTGTGTATAAAATAGATCGAAAAGATATTGTCCCAATATCACGTATAATTTAATATATTAAAAATTATTTGCCAGTATTTTAAAAATTACTTGTCAGTATTAATTGCACTAATATTTGGCAAACATGTGCAATTGATAACCTTATAAATGAAATTACTACTATAGTTATATCACTAATTTAAAACACATGTTTATTTCCACTCATTAGCACCTTAATTTTCATCCAAAAATTATCCATAATACCTTTTTTCATGAGTATCAATCAAAGAAGAAAACACATGTTTCTTTCCACTCATAAGGCTCGAAAGATATTGCCCCAATATCGGTTATAATTTAAAATGTTAAAAATAACTTGCCAGTATTCTAAGAATTACTTGTCAGTATTGCCAACATATCAAAAATTACCTATGAGACACAATCAAGGAATATATAATTAAGTTGCCTAAATCTATGAACTATTATTTGACAAACAAATAAATGTGTATTAAAATATAATGCAAATTGAAATTCCTACTATAATTAGATCACTCATTTAAAACACATGTTTATTTTTACTCATGAGCACATGCGTTCTTTTTTAATGAGCATCAACACAAATATAAAATAATAAGCATTGACTAAATTATTCAAACAAAGAATTATTCATAATATCTTTTTCCATCCAAAAAATTATTCATAGTACCTTTTTTCATGAGTATCAATCAAAGAATAAATAATCAAATTATCTAAATCTAGGCAGCGAAATTTTTGGCAAGTATGTGTAATTGATGATTTAATTCACCAACATAAATAAACATTAAGACACATCAAGTAATAGAAAATGTGAATGTTATAAATAAGGACCACAAAGTAAAAAAAAAAAGCAGTCCTGCAATTATGTAAAGATATCGTCATAACTCAGACGGTTCGCAAAATTATTGTCCCAATATCGTTTATAATCTAATATATTAAAAATTACTTGCCAGTTTTACTTGGGAACATATAAAAAATTGCCCAATAAAAGAATAAATAATTAAGTTGCCTAAATCTATGAACTTCAATTTGGCAAACACGTGCACTTAATAACCTAACAAATGAATGTGTATTAAAATATACTCCCTCCGATTCAAAATATTTAATATTTTAGGATGTTTTTTTTGTTTCAAAATATTTGATGTTTTAGGGTATTTTACACCTTATTTTCCTATTATGCCCCTATTTAAATCCCCCTAAAATATCACTCATACTTTCTCCTTACCTTTTAATAATTTTACACCATAAATAAATTAGTTGACCTTCTATCAATCTCTATTCAATCAATATATCATAAGGGTATAATAGTTATTATACACCACTTCTTAATTCTCACAACAAATCCTAAAACATCAAACTTTTTGAATCGGAGGGAGTAATACAATTAAAATTCCTACTATAATTAAAACACTCATTTAAAACACATGTTTATTTCCACAAATTAGCAATGGCTAAATTTATGCACCTTAATTTCCACCCAAAATTTATTCATAATATCCTTTTTCATGAGTATCAACATAAATAAACATTAATATATTAAAAATTACTTGCCAAGATTTTAAAAGATAACTTGCCAATATTACTCGCTGCAAAGTTATTGTCCCATTTTCGGATGTAATTTAATACATTAAATTATTTCGAATAAATAATAACTTGGTCATTGAATCAACAATAAGAACATTAAGATGAACAATTAGTCATTATCCACCCTTGCATCACGTTAGAAATAATTCACTCCACATTCAATGTTCACAATCAAGGGACAAATCTTAACTCGTGATCTAAGGATTGTTCGAAATTCCAAGCAAAACCGCATAATATGAACAAACCTTCCCATTGAACCGTTTCTTGTCAAACACGTGGGATTTATAGTTAAATTCAACAACATAAAGAAATTTTAATACACGTCCAATAATAAAGTATGGAAATGAAACGTCAATAACTCACCCATTATGGTCAAACAATTGTGTGGCATTCATAGAGATATTGGAAAGCTGCAGTGGAACCAATTTGTAAATTGAATCAACTTAATACGTGGGATCTCAAGTTTATTTCTTGGACGACGAATCACTCTTGTGTGCTTTTTATATGTATAGATCATCCACCATGGATGGGTTTGAAATTTCCATGGGAAGTAATTTTTTTGGCGTCACATAAACAATGGACGCAATGGGTCGGTGACTGATATCGGAAAAGTTGAATAAAAACACGGAAAAATGAAAGCGCAAAGGACAATAAGCACACGGAGTCAAAAAATAAAGAAATGTGGTACAAAAATTTGGTTCCATTAATAGATAACATAAGTACATACGACGTGATTCAACGACACGTACATCTAAAAATCTCATACGTAAAATAAAAAAATACAATATTGCAATATCTAGAAACCGCCATACGGAAACAACCGAAACAAAAAAAGAAAATTAAAAAACGAAACCAATCTAAGAATACAACACGGCAACAATGGAGACACCATCGGAAATTCACCGAAATTCACCCGGGAAGGACGCCTCTCGGCCGGAAACGAACCAAACAATGACCCACTGCAACAATGGACACGACCAATAGAAAGACAGCGAAATTTTGTCATAATCCCGCACAAGAAGGAGAAACAAAGAGCAAAAAAAAAAAAAATTGGATGAGAGATGAACATGTATAATGGATTGAACAATTGTGGGAAGTGACCAACATATATATAGGCAAACAACAAAACAAATCAAGAGTCGATATTGGTCAAAGAATATTGGACGGTTAAGATCGAAAATTGTTTGAGTGTAGAAGAGAGCAAAGTTTGAAAATAGAGGATGGAGGGCTCGCCACATAGGATTTGGCAGCCTCTCCTATATAGTATATTATGATATGAACTGAAATTGGGCCTGGTGGTTTTGATGCCCCAATGAACATAATATTTGTAATTTGGCCAAAATATTAATTTATCAGTGTTAAAAAAAAAGATTGATTTATGATTCAAAATAATCCTTTTGTCAATGTTAAAAAAGATTACTCAGGATTATCATTTTTGTTCTTGAAATTATTATTTTTGTCTTAACTTGGATGCTCAAAAAGGATTGTTCAGTTTTGTAAAAAGATTGTTCAACTTTTTTGCCGTGGTCAATTGTTCAAAACTGGGGCAAACAAAAAAAAAAAAAAAAATTTGTTCAACTCATCTCTTCCCCCCCCCCCCCCCCCCCCCCCACCGAACCTATTTTTTAAGCAGACTTATTGATTTATCTAGATCTATGTTATTAAATCTGATTTGATTTGCAAATGTTATATTTGGTGGACCAACCTATACTGGGTTTGGCCCAATATGTAAGTTTTTATTTTTTTTGCCCCAGCTTATAGTTTTGAATGTGACTAGACTAGTCATACCAAAATCTGGGTATGTACGACACTCCATGTAAGGTGCCCGTTGCTATATGGCCGTTGGAGTACAGTATAGTACCAAAAAAGCTGAACAAAACCCCTATGAAACCCAAGCACACCCCCAGGCTGGATGGATGTGGAAATACCCACGCACGCCCAACAATCACATATAGAAAAATACACACGATAACTCCCCCACCCCACAGTTTGTATATCAGCGTTATAACACTAGAGTCGAAAGAGAGGGCAACACAATTTTTACTCTCCCATCCCCAGTGAAGCAACAATGACACAAAGAAGCACTTACTCAACCAGCGAGACGTATCTGAAATACGTTCGATCGGTCTGCCAGCCACGATATTAGTCTCTTCCTCGAGAAACAATCCGGACAGTTTGTACTACGGTTGTGGTGTTCATGGGTTCTCACACTGGTGCGAACCAACCAACTGGGACCAGATTCTAAATGTCGAAGTTACAAGTCCTACAACTGGTAGGGGCCGCTACGCTACAAGTCACCCCGACCGCACATACGAGATAACTCTGACCAACTTGTTTATTGGGAATGTGTTGACAGTTGTAGCATTGGGCATCTTGTGCTTGGTGATAGCTAAAATTGTTAACTGATGGAGTTCTATTTTTTTTTAGAAAGTCTGGTTGTATTTCAAATTGCATTTCTCTGTATGTCATGCAATTTATACCAAAAAAGACAAGAATGTTTTGGTAAAAAATAGAGCAGGCCCAAGATTCAACAGGCAACAGAAACTTCAAGTAAAATCCATCACCCCTAAAAAAAAAAATATGCTATGCATTACATGACCGTTCAACGCCAAAATAATTCACACACAGACTTTAAACAGAATGCTTTATGCATCAAAAACATCACCCCAAAAGCAAAACTCGGCACATATCATGTAATACCAAGTTTCACTGGACTGGTATTAGGACGGTTGCTATATTAGTGCACCAATAAAATACGTAGCGTGGTTTATACCTCTCACATAAGAAAATGTACCACATCCAGCAAACCATCTGCTGTAAAAAAAAACGGCGGTCCTATAATACTTCCATAGCTGCAAAACATGCCCAAAAACAAACAAAAAGTTCAGCAAAAATCGGCCAAGTTGTGAGCAACAGACGCGAAAATGAAAACCAATGTACCAAAATCAGATTATGGGGAACAAAAAAAATACAATTCTGTTATAATTTAAAAACTTACGTTCAGGAATTCACTTGTCATTGGTACGACAAACAACCTTTATACAATTGGGATCGTGCTGCCCCCTCCGCCCACAATGTACACAACGTGGCTGTTTCTTCTTTGGGTATTCACCCTGTGATGGGACTCGGAGCTTCTTTGGCCGGCCAGGCTTCCGCTTGAGGATAGGGGGGAGCACCTTCTGTTTTCCAATCATCGATTGCATTTCAAATTGCAGGGTGTCGGGGACTGGGTTAATGTTACCTTGGTAAGATTGAATGTAGCTAGTTTTGTAAAAGAATTGTTCCACGTACGTGAAGACTGAACCATGATTCCTTTCAATAACAGCAACGGCGTGCGCACATGGGAAGCCAGTGATCGCCCATTGATGACATGAACATGACCTATACCTTAGGTCTACGGTGCATGAAAGATCGCATTGTACTTCATACTGTCCGCCTGGTGATATCTGCACAATCCACGACCTTCCCATATCGTACATGACATTCCAATCCACTTGCCTTTTTAGAACCAATGCAGTAGCCCATTTCTGAGACGCTTCCCTCCTTTCAACGAACCAACGGGCAATATTTAAACGAATCCAATCTTACATCTTTGTGACTGGGAGGGACCGTGCTTCAAGAATCCAAGAGTTGAATGATTCCGCCGCATTGGAGGTCATCTCGCCATACCTAGTTATGTGCGGGGAATGTGCAATGGCCCACTTCTCCACGGGTAGTTGAGATATCCATTCATCAGCAATTCGCTCCCCCCCCCTTCTTTGAAAGCCTCAACCTTCTGGTTGAAAATACGCACGTTGGGTGCGTATGCACAGGCCTTGAATTTATCCACCAGATCAGCCCGCTGTCTAGACGACCATCCAGCAGCAAACCGAACTTTTAGATTGGCTAGAAGGTGGACTAGACGGTAGAAATGCATGGGGGTTTCAAAGATGGTGTCATGGCTGAGAGAATGCCGGCATTCCTGTCGGATATGTAATATATTTCCCGCTCGTGTAAGATATTGTCTTTGATCTTCTGAATAAACCAATCCCAGTTATCTAGATTCTCGGCGGAAACCAGCGCAAATGCAACCGGGAGCAAACCTGCGATATAATTTAAAAAACAGTAAAACACTTTGCCTAAAACAACACCCACAAAACAACGTCTGTATACGAATTGATGCTCCGGCATTATATGCATGAATGTACAAATGACATCGAGGGGGAGGTTACCGTTATTGCCGTCTTTTATTGTAGCTGAAAGCAACGTGCCACTCGCACGACCTTTAAGAAACGTACCATCGAGGAATAGCATTGGCCGACAACTTTTGAACCCCGTAACGCAAGCATGGAAGGCCACAAATACACATTCAAAATGATTCGAACTGCTGCAACACTCAAGTGAAACGATGCTACCGGGGTTTGTGTGTTCAATAGCAGCACAATACCACCTAAGGTGGTCGTACGATTCATCGAACCTTCCGAAAATCTGGTCTTTTGCAGCTTCAACGGCCCGCCATGCTTTGTAATATGGAATCTCAATACCGTATTTAGTCCGCAATGTCAACGCTATATCCTTCCCAGCAATGTCCGATTTACTCTTGACATCTTCCAACATTAATTTGCCAATCAATTTAGGACATAGCCGCTTCGCCTTGTCCTTCAACAGCTTACCAACACAAATGTGTGTAAAATTTGCCTTATGTATAACAAAATAACCAGATGCAGGGACAAGTTTAGCCCTTATGAACCATTCACATCCCCTACTTGAAGACTCACAACAAACAACGTATATTGATTTTTTTTTTGTATTCCTCCTAAATTTAAACCTAAATCCCAACTTGGTTGCATACTTCCTAATTTTTTCCCTAAACTCAACACATCCACCATAAAAACTGCCCCCACACCGCACCCCATAAACTCGGCCCATTGATCCGAAAGATAAGAAATCTTTTGCAAAGGAGGACAAATATCATAGCATGGCAAAGAAAAAATTCCACTGAATTCTTCCATTTCACCAAGATTAGTCGATGATTTAATAGACGTAGGCTCAGTGGGGTGTGATTTTCCCGATGGATTAGCGATGTGGGGGGTGGGGGCCTTATTGCACGAATATGATATGACAAGCTTGGTTCATGACTGATTGCATATTACGAAAATATTCTTAAGATCACCATCAGATTCTATACAACAATTTGAAATGCTACCCACAGAGCAACTAAATGAAAAACTACATGATTTTAATTCATACCACTTTTTCCTAACCTGATTCAGCAAGCTTGAGTACAAATCACCGCAGCGTAGGGATACCAATTTGCATTCCCCACCGAAATTGATCGCGAACATTGGGCTGCCGAATCTGATTGTACCATCTGAGTTATAAGGGATTAACAAATCTGCGGGTGATCAAATTTGAGAACAGAGGAGAGGAAGTAGTGGATGATTTTTTGGGTATTTGAAATTTGAATTTTAAAAATGGGGAAAGCTCCCCTGATTATAGATTAGACGCATTTCCGTCTTCTCTGCCATAGACTTGCCTACGACTATGTTACGGGTTTCGATGTACGGCGGAGGTGAGGGCTGAGGGGTGAAAGCTGGAGGTGGGAGGGGTGTAATGCGTGGGTGGGTGCAAGCTTGGGTTAATTAAGTGGGACCCCTAAAAAAAAACCTATTTGTATTTTCTGAAAGTGTAATAACCAAGTTGTGTTTATACTATAAAAAGAGAACTAAATTGTAATAATCTCTATTTTTATTGAATAACAACCCCTGGTAAATCGTAACAATAATAATTCATTTTTATTGAAAATAAGAGTGACTTTTCAGTAATAACAAAGATGATTTAAAAAAAAACATTTAAATTGTATGGTGCATACAAGATTAAAAAATAAATACCACTTAATTTTATTCTCTAACATCTACTACTCGATCAAGTAATTGTTTCACAAAATCTTTAAATTTTAATCAAAGAAGTAAAAGCAATTACAATTAGTTTTTAAATGGCGGTGCCTCTTTTAAGAAATAAATAAGGAAAATTATTGTAATTTTTTTTAATAGGAACATGACATGACATTTCCTTCAATAGAATTTCGATCGAAGTTGACCCAGTTCGTCGGGAACGACTACATCTGGGGGCGATCCAAGCCAGGAGTTTCACTAATGATCTTGTGTATGAGAGTGATTACAATAATGAATACAATGATCTATTTATAAGAATAAAACCCTAGTCTAAGATATAAAGCCAGTTGGGTTTCTTGGTCCATAAGTAATGTCCACATCAAATCTTCTAGATTTGAAATAATAAATCTTCTAGATTTACAACACTCCCCCTTGGACATTACGACATAACATAAATGTCTTGTCATAAAAACTCCACATGCTAGGTATCGGCCAAATAATAAGTTAGGGAGAAATGTTATTGATCTTCTAGATCTAAATCTTCTGGGCAGCACTCATGTGAAATATTTTATATGTAAAATATACCTAAAATAGGCAAATATTAAAAACGGGTCGCTCCAGGTAAAAATTCGCGGATCTTGGCTGGGTCGGGTCGAATTTGTTGGATTTTTTCAAAAATCTCGCGCAGGTCATGTTCCAGGATTTTCGCTCCCAATTTGTGTTACAGTATAGGCAAAATGTATGTTACAATATAGGCAATGTGTGTTACAAGTCATTAAAAAACAGGTTATTTCTAATTTAAAATAATAATAATGACAAATATATATTTTTACAAGATCAAATATGTGTTTTTAATTTATTTTCCATCCCTTTAAATTTAAATTTAAATTTATGGTTTTATACATTAAAATATATTTGCTCCTACAATAACATACACTTGCTCTAACTTCAAATACATTTTTACTCCAACATTAACATACATTTTCAATAATACACATTTTCGCTCCCAGATTATGTTACAATATAAGCAAAATGTATGTTACAGTATAGACAAAATGTATGTTACTATATGGGCAAATATGTGTTACAAGTCATTAAAAAATAGGTTTTTTCTACTTTAAAATAATAATAATGACAAATATATATTTTTACAAAATCAACTATGTGTTTTTAATTTATTTCCCATCCCTTTAAATTTAAATTTATGGTTTTATATATTAAAATATATTTATTCCAACAATAACTTATATTTGCTCTAATATCAAATACATTTTTTTGCTCCAACATTAATACACATTTGCAATAATACACATTTGCTATAACATTAACACACTTTACTTCAATAGTAACACATATTTCCTCCAACAGTAACACACATTTGCTCCAATAGTAACACACATTTGCTCCAATAGTAACACATATTTTTAGTAATATACATATACTCTAACATTAACACACATTTGCAGTAACACAAATTTACTATAATATTAACACATTTTGCTTCAATAGTAACACATATTTCCTCTAATAGTAACACATATTTACTTCAATAGTAACACATATTTTTAATACACACATTTTGTTGGTCCCGTTTTTCTTTCACAAACAAGGACAATATGGAAATTTAGGAGAAATTTTTGTTTTAACACTGATATACACTGATGTAAGGCAGTAATGAACACAACAATTTAAGGTGGTTCAGAGGCTCAAGCTCCTACATCCACCGCCTGATTTAACAGGAAATCCACTACTTGAGATTCTTGTTTTTAACGTGCCAAGGTGCACTCACAACTGGACTCACACCCCTCTACGGAGCTGCCTCTCGAATTGGCCTCACATCCCTCTTTACTCAGGGACTGCCTCTCCTCACCTCACTGCAACACCTAACACTCTTCTGGAAAGGGTTTAGTTTGGTTTGGTTCTTCTCCAACTAGGTGAGATTTTCCCTTACATGGTTTTAGCCTGAAAGCTAGGATTGGAAAAATCTCTCTAAGCTTAGGATGTATATGATAGGCTCGAGTATACAAACTAGAACACTCAAATATGACTATGTAGAACTCAGGGTCAGTGTTCTTGATGGAGATGGTGCCTCCTTATGCCTCCCTAGAACTTGCACTCTCTCTCACATCTGCTTGCTTTTTTTTTTTTTTTTTTCTAAATGCAATTTGAGTTTGTATTTATAGTGTGGATTTGAATGTTACCGTTGGAGAGAGTAACATTCAAATCCAGACTATCTCTGGAGTGAAATTCTCCTTTTCAGTGAAGTACGGCCTTGTCAGCTTTTGTCAGATTTGCTGCCTTGTCTTGATTGGTCCACGTGGACTGAGTCCAACGGCTCTTTTGTTCAGGGTACTTGATCAGGGTAGTCCTGACTTCAGGTGATTTGTCTTCAGCTGACTTGTAATCCTCTCAGGATACCTTCCTTCAGTAGACTTGAAGTCCACTCAGGGGAGTTGACATAAGGCTATTTGTCAAGCTTCTCAGCCTCAGTAGCCTAACTCCTTCAGGTCCTACTAGGCCCAGCACTGATCCTTCTAATCATGCTCTTCACTGAGTAGTCCATTGACTTAGCTTAGAATAGTCAGGTTTATACTCAGTGGGACTTCCTTCAGGCTTCTCTTCAGGTTCAGGTCTTCTGACATGGCTTCAGTCGTTCTCCTTATGATGTCATCTTGACTTCCTCAGGCTCTATCAGTGAGTTCCCCCTCAGTAGAGTTCCCCCCTCAGCTGAGTTCTTCCTCCACTGATAACCTATTATACTGAGAAACAACCTAGCCTAACCTGAAACTAAAAGATACTATCCTGACTGCTTTCAAACCTATTACATGTTGTTTTGGAAAATCATCAAAACTAAAATATATCCCAACAATTTCCCCCCTTTTGATGATTCCAAAACTTCTAACCAAATGATTTTCTATTACAAGAATAATGCCAGAACACATGTAATAGTTTGGAATATGCAGAAATTCCCATAGTTTAAAACATTTAAGATCTGTTCGGTTGACCAATTTTCTTAAACAAAACTGGATCAGTGGTCAATTGAACAACCCGCTCTGATACCAATTGTTGGTCCCGTTTTTCTTTCACAAACAAGGATAATATGGGAATTTAGGAGAAATTTTTGTTTTAACACTGATATACACTGATGTAAGGCAGTAATGCACACAACAATGTAAAGTGGTTCAGAGGCTCAAGCTCCTACATCCACTGCCTGATTTAACAGGAATGAGATTCTTGTTTTTAACGTGCCAAGGTGCACTCACAACTGGGCTCACACCCCTCTACGGAGCTGCCTCTCGAACTGGCCTCACATCCCTCTTTACTCAGGGACTGCCTCTCCTCACCTCACTGCAACACCTAACACTCTTCTGGAAAGGGTTTAGTTTGGTTTGGTTCTTCTCCAACTAGGTGAGATTTTCCCTTACATGGTTTTAGCCTGAAAGCTAGGATTGGAAAAATCTCTCTAAGCTTAGGATATATATGATAGGCTCGAGTATACAAACTAGAACACTCAAATATGACTATGTAGAACTCAGGGTCAGTGTTCTTGATGGAGATGGTGCCTCCTTATGCCTCCCTAGAACTTGCACTCTCTCTCACATCTGCTCGTTTTTTTTTCTAAATGCAGTTTGAGTTTGTATTTATAGTGTGGATTTGAATGTTACCGTTGGAGAGAGTAACATTCAAATCCAGACTATCTCTGGAGTGAAATTCTCATTTTCAGTGAAGTACGACCTTGTCAGCTTTTGTCAGATTCGCTGCCTTGTCTTGATTGGTCCATGTGGACTGAGTCCAACGACTCTTTTGTTCAGGGTACTTGATCAGGATAGTCCTGACTTCAGGCGACTTGTCTTCAACTGACTTGTAATCCTCTCAGGATACCTTCCTTCAGTAGACTTGAAGTCCACTCAGGGGAGTTGACATAAGGAAATGTCAAGCTTCCCAGCCTCAGTAGCCTGACTCCTTCAGGTCATACTAGGCCCAACACTGATCCTCCTGATCATGCTCTTCACTGAGTAGTCCACTGACTTAGCTTAGAATAGTCAGGTTTATACTCAGTGGGACTTCCTTCAGGCTTCTCTTCAGGTTCAGGTCTTCTGACATGGCTTCAGTCGTTCTCCTTGTGATGTCATCTTGACTTCCTCAGGCTCTATCAGTGAGTTCCCCCTCACTGAGTTCCCCCCTCAGCTGAGTTCTTCCTCCACTGATAACCTATTCTACTGAGAAACAACCTAGCCTGACCTGAAACTAAAAGATACTATCCTGACTGCTTTCAAACCTATTACATGTTGTTTTGGAAAATCATCAAAACTAATATATATCCCAACACATTTACTCTAACTTTAACACCCATTTGCAGTAACACATATTTACTCTAACATTAACACACTTTGCTTCAATAGTAACACATATTTCCTCTAACAGTAACACACATTTGCTCCAATAGTAACACATATTTTTAGTAACACATTTGCTTCAATAGTAACATAAACTTTTGGTAACACACATTTACTCTAATAGTAGCACACATTTGCTCCAATAGTAACACACATTTGGTCCAATCGTAACACACATTTGCTCCAATAGTAACATATATTTTTAGTAACACACATTTTCTCCTATAGTAACATATATATGCTCCAATAGTAATACATATTTTTAGTAACACATTTGCTCCAATAGTAACATATATTTTTAGTAATACACATTTTCTCCAATAGTAACACACATTTGGTCCAATCGTAACACATATTGTTATGAAACTTTTGCATCCCTTTTAATATTTTGAGGATTGATTTGCAAAAAAATGAATTTTGGAATAGGGTTGGGGTGGAACTGACGAAAGGAGAGGGAGGAATTTTTTTTGTGTGTATGGGGGTGGGGTGCGTGGGGTTAGGGAGGGATTGTGCAGAGCGTGGGGTTGGGGAGGGGAATTTGGGGGTGGAAGGGGGGGTGGGGCAGGAGGGATTTGACAGAGCGTGGGGGTTAGGAGGAATTGCGCAGGCTGGGGGTGGGGGGAGGGAGGTAGGGAAGGGGGGTTGGAAATGATAGACTGTTGTTTGCCCAAGGAAGAGAGAGGGGAACATGGGGGTTTTGGGCGGCGGGAATAGAAGCACGATGACAGTGATGGAGAACGTGAGAAGGTGAAGGGAAAGGAAGAAGATCCATTTTCTAAATATGGATTATTCTACGGATCCTAGATCCGTAGAATATTTCATATAACAATTTGTGAAATCTTCTAGATTTGTTTCGGGGTTACCGCTCCCCTTGAAGACAACATCACTTTAAGTCTTTGCATCCCTATACCGCAAACGTACTTTTCAAAAGTAGACGTAGGTAAGGATTCAGTAAACAGATCTGCTAGATTGTTACTAGATTGCACCTTTTGAATGGTAATTACATTGCTCTTCTGGAGTTCGTATGGGTAGAAAAACTTAGGTGAAATATGTTTCGTCAGGTTTCCCTTGACGTACCCATTACTCATTTGTGTGATGCAAGTAGCGTTGTCTTCAAATATAATGGTGGAAGGTGTATCACCTTTTGAATGGTAATTACATTGCTCTTCTGGAGTTCGTATGGGTAGAAAAACTTAGGTGAAATATGTTTCGTCAGGTTTCCCTTGACGTACCCATTACTCATTTGTGTGATGCAAGTAGCGTTGTCTTCAAATATAATGGTGGAAGGTGTATCGCCTTTGGCGATACCACACGAGTCACCAATGTGTTTTACCAAGGACCTTAACCAAACACATTCTCGTGCGGCTTCAAATAAAGCTATGATCTCTGAGTGGTTTGAAGACGTGGTAACCATGGATTGTTTAACCGACCTCCATGAGATTGCGGTTCCACCACAGAGAAAAACGTAACCAGTCTGGGATATGGCATTGTGGGGATCAGACAAATAGCCAGCATCCGCATAACCTACTAAGGTTTTGTCTTGGTTCTTACGATAAAACAGTCCAAGATCTTGAGACCCTTGGAGGTATCGTAGAACGTGCTTAACACCATTCCAATGTCTCCTTGTAGGAGAAGCGCTATATCTCGCAAGCAAATTGACAGCAAATGCAATGTCCGGCCGAGTGCAATTTGCGAGATAGAGCAAAGCTCCAACAGCTCTAAGATAAGGAACTTCTGGCCCCACAATTTCTTCTGAATCTTCTCTTGGTCTAAATGGGTCCTTATCCACTTCGAGGGATCGAACAACCATAGAGGTGCTAAGTGGATGAGATTTATCCATGTGAAATCTCTCCAATACCTTCTTTACGTAGATCGACTGATGAATAATAACTCCTTCTGGGAGGTGCTCGATCTGCAAGCCGAGGTAGTACTTGGTTTTACCCAAGGACTTCATTTCGAATTCAGCTTTCAAGATTGAACTGGCTTCTTCAATCTCTTTGCATGTTCCGATTATGTTTAGGTCATCAACATAGACGGATATGATGCAAAAACCATCTTGTAATTTCTTCGTGAATACACATGGGAAAGCTTTATCGAATGTGTATCCTTTCTTCTGAAGGAATTCACTAAGTCGGTTGTACCACACGAGGCCCGATTGCTTCAGGCCATACAACGACTTTTGCAGTTGTATGCTATACATACTGCGGTTTTCACCATCCCTCATTTGAGGAATGTTAAATCCATCGGGGATTTTCATGTAAATGTCGACATCTAGTGATCCGTATAAGTACGCGGTTACTACGTCCATTAATCTCATTTGGAGATTCATTTTAACTGCCAAATATATCAAGTAGCAGAACATTATTGAGTCCATGACGGGAGAATAGGTTTGATCAAAATCAATCCCGGGTCTCTGCAAAAACCCTTGTGCTACAAGCCTCGCTTTATACCTCTCCACAGTATTGTTCTCATTTCGTTTCCGTACAAATACCCATTTATATCCTACTGGGATAGCACACGCGGGTGTACAAACGATAGAGCCAAATACTTGCCTTTTGTTAAGCGATGCGAGCTCTGCATCAATTGCTTCTTTCCATTTAACCCAATCGGGGCGCTTCCGGTACTCGGCGATTATTTTAGGTTCTGGATCTAGATCATTTATAATGGAAAGGGCGATTGACGCTGCAAATGTGTCGTCGACGACAGTAATATTTCTGTTGTATGTTTCTCCCGTATCTGTGAAGTTCACAGAGACTTCGACGTTTACGTCAACCAGACCTTCCTCATTTTCTATTGTATCTGGGTCTGGTCGTTCCACGGTCCTAGTGCATGGAATATTTTGTGCACGTGCTTCATCACTAGGACTCTCGTCTTCTAGAGACTCGGAGTTATCTAGACGGATCTCTTCTAGAGATTTTACATTCGACTGATCAGATTTGCTAGCCTTTCGTTTAGGTGTGTTACTATCTCTTGAGAGTCCCTTACGCTTTTGGCGTGTGGGGGCATGAGTACTCATTTTGCTTGGGACCCTTTGGGGAGCATTTACTGCAGGTATATGCGATTTAGTTACATCTCTATGGTCAGTGAACGCGCCTGGCAGATTATTTGCTAAGTTTTGCAAGTTAATGATCTTCTGAACTTCTAGTTCAGATTGATAAGTGCGCGGATCTAGATACTGAAGATTACTTACATTCCACGGAAGCTCCCGGCATTCATTCAATTTTGAATTCAGATCTCCCCCTAATGCCGGGAAGTAATCTTCATCGAACGTGCAATCAGCAAACCGGGCTGTTAATTGATCCCCAGACAAAGGCTCGAAATATTTCACAATGGATGGAGAGTCGTATCCGACGTAAATACCGAGTTTCCTTTGTGGGCCCATAGAGGTCCACTTTGGTATCGTTATTGGAACGTATACCGCACATCCAAAAATACGCAGATGGGAAATGCTAGGTTCTTTCCTAGGCACCAACTGTTGGGGGGAATGATCATTATATGCAGTTGGACGGATTTGGATTAAGTGTGATGCATGTAGGACTGCATGCCCCCAGCATGAAGTGGGTAGTTTGGAGTTCATAAGCAATGGTCTCGCGATAAGTTTGATACATTTTATTAGCGCCTCAGCAAGACCATTTTGGGTATGGACGTAGAGGACCGAATGCTCCACTTTAATTCCCAGGGCCATACAGTAATCTGTAAAGGCCTTCGAGCTGAACTCAGCTGCATTATCCATGTGAATCGATTTGATTGGATAATTCGGGAATTGAGCTCTAAGCTCGATAGTCTTAACAATGAGCTTTGCAAAAGCTTGATTGCAGGTGGACAACAAACATGCAAATATCCACCTAGTGGAGGTATCAATAAGGACCATGAAATAACAAAACAGTCCTGATGTTGGGTGAATCGGTTCGCAAATGTCTCCTTGAATTCACTCAAGGAAAACCGGAGACTCTAGTCCAACCTTAGTGCGCGACGGGCGCACTATTAACTTACCCCTAGAACATGCATCACAAAAATATTCATCAACATGAGGGATTCTATTATTCGTAATATTATGACCAGTTGAATTAGATAGAATCCTACGTATCATTGTTTGTCCCAAATGACCTAACCGCTGATGCCATAATTTAAAGGAATTTGAGTCATGGAATTTCATACTCATCGCTAGATGGGAACTAGACGGCCGGATGTAGGAATAGTACAATCCGAAGGAGAAGGAAGGAAGTTTCTCAATAACTTGTTTACGGCTACCTCGAGTACTAGTCATCATAAGGTATTTGTCATCGTTCTCAGTTTTAGTTTCAATATGATACCCGTTTATCCTAATGTCCCTAAAACTGAGTAGGGTACGCTTATATTGTGGAAACAATAAAGCATTATCAATTATGAGTTCGGTACCCATGGGGAGGACAATGGAAGCTCTTCCGGAGCCCACTATCAACATACTATCATTGGCTATTGTAGTTATACTCCCCTTACGTTCTATCAAGTTATGAAAATACTTCCTATCTTTTAGGATCATATGTGTGGTGGCGCTATCTACCAAACATAAATCACTATGGGCGTTCATCATGCAAGAGGAAATAGTCCAAACCTAGTAGCTGATTTGTTTATAAGCCATAAATGAGAACAACAATATCCAAATAAATACTATGGACAGCTATTAAGGTAAACATATCAAAGCTAAAAATGATAAATTCATTCATAAAATAAAACATCCGAAAGAAAGGATCCAAAAACATAACATGAAATTGTTTTATTCAAAATAAAATACTAGAATTAATTAAATACGTGAATCTACTCGTTGTCTCCTCAATTTCGAGCTACGGGCTCAAGAGATCATTGTTGTCTTGATCAAATTCTGCTTCAGGCAGGTTGTCGTCTTCAGGTTCATAAACAGGAACCTTCCCCTTGTCGTCCTTCTGCATCATTAAGTAAACCTCGACCAAGTGTTGGGGAGTGCGACACGTGCGTGACCAATGGCCTTTGCATCCGCATCTGAAGCAGGACTGCTCAATCATGCTTTGAGAGCTAGGTTTTCGTGGAGCGGTAAACCGGGATTTGTGACCACCAAATGAACTATGACGTCGGCCATTAGTCCAGAACTTCTTACTCATTCTCCCCCTTCCACGGTTGTGACCAAACGAGGGTTTGACCCTATACTACTGCTGGAGTACAGGGTTGCTAGTGTGGAACTTTGATACAGAGTTCTGGATCAGGTTGGTTACAATACGTTGTAATGCCGAGTTGTACTCCGTTATCGAGTTTAGGTCTTGATAAAGGATGTTCAACCACTCGTATTGTGACGGAGGGAGGAGTATATAATCTTGTTGTTGGAAACGTTCCTTCAGGGATTTCCACAACATTCCGGGGTCTTTTTGTGTGATATATTGAAATTTCAGACTTTCATTCATTCATGTGGTTCCTAAAAAAAATCAACACTTTCGCCTTCTGGGCATTGGTAGATTTGAACCTTCCATGATGGTTTCGCTCAACCTATTTGATGCTAGATAGAATTCTACATCTAGCATCCATGTCGAGTAGTTGCTACCATCGAGAGCAAGCTCATCGAATTCTTTCATAGTGATGTCAGACATAATTCACTACAATTAATTAAAAGCGACATGGTAAGGGGGATGACAAAATTCATTGACAACGAGGGAAAAAACAAAGATTCATCTAATTATTCTAAAGCACATAGATGCACGTATTGGGCGCAGTCTACCCAAAACATAGATTTACCGTCCGACAAATACCGGGCGCCGCCTACCCGGACATAATATGCGGACTATAAAGAAATAAACTATGTGCGAAAATAGTAATGCACGTAGGATAATTAAATCACATAAATATGCATAAAGAAGTAAGGGAGATAATCACATGAAAATAATTTTTAGAAAATATTCGATTTAATAGACAGGGGAAATAATCATAAGAATAATTATTTCATGTATATTAACGCAATTTAACGAAATATTTTCAGGATTAAAAATAAATTAAACACGGATTTTGTGATATCAAGAACACAAACGAAATAGGGTTAAGAGATCACAAGAATCTGAGGAAAAACGCCGCGTGGGTCGCGCACGGCGGACGGGGGGGCGTCGCACGTAGGGCGGCCGCTTACGGGCGCGGGCGCATGCGGCGACGGGCGTGGGCGCGCGCGACGACGTGCGCGTGGCGCTGGGGTGAGATGGGCGCGGGCGTGCGCGGCGACTGGCGCGACGTGCGCGCGGGTGCGCGCGGCGCTGGGTGCGCTACGGGCGTGCGTCGTGCGGCGCTGGGCGCGCGATGGGCGCTACCCTCGTGTGGCGTCGTCTCGTGTGGCGGACGGCAGCGGTCGTACGCCTTCGGGACGTCGACCGTTGCTCGTCAATTCAATACTCAATAATTAAATTCAATAATCAATCATGAATAAAATAAATTCATAGCAAGGGTACACATGAAAACATGGAAATTAATATGAAAATAAATTAAGGGCGTACCGTATAATCTTGGTTAGAGACTCGTGCTGATAACGTGTTGTAAATAAGTGCGTAAATTAAAGAGACATCGTTTGTTGACCCAGTTCGTCGGGAACGACTACGTTTGGGGGCGATCCAAGCCAGGAGTTTCACTAATAATCTTGTGTATGAGAGTGATTACAATAATGAATACAATGATCTATTTATAAGAATAAAACCCTAGTCTAAGATATAAAGCCCATTGGGTTTCTTGGTCCATAAGTAATGTCCACATTAAATCTTTTAGATTTGGAATAATAAATCTTCTAGATTTACAACACAAATAACAGTTGAAACAGGGAATGTGCTTGATTTTAATAACACAAGTAAACGTTGACTTAATTAATTAATAAAAAAAGAAAAAAATTGACTAAATCAATTCCGAATCAATCCATATGACATACGTGGATACTAATGTTCCAACCCTCACACATCAACATGTGCTGCATGTGCACACTGTTTAACAATGTCAACTTGCATGTGCAGCAGATCACTTAATTCCTCGGGCCAGGGAGTGGGAGCGAGGGCTTCGCCTTTTGCTACAAGATCACTTAATTCCAACCCACGGCTCGTGCCAAATAAAATATACTACGTAATTGGCTCCTTGAGAATTTTTTTATTTGGATTACAAATATAAAGAAATGCATGCATTTGTCTGTGAGGGCCGGAATGATGAGGTGGTTTAATCTTGAAGAATTCTCATCTTATATGATGATATAATTAATTACTACGACAAGTCTTGTTATCGATAGTTGTAAGCAATTTTATTTTGGAGATTTCAGAATGGCAATAATGTGTGGGAAGATTCATCTACTCCTTCTTTTGGGTGCTTTTTGCATGGGAAACGCCGCCCGTTCGCCGGATAACTACACCCTTGCACTCAACAAGGCTCTAATGTTCTTCAATGCACAACGTTGTATGTATTAATTCCATCCCATCCACACTTGTAAAATGATGTGGAATTAATCCGTTTATTGACAATATATATAGGTTTTCTCAACTTACTTCGTAATGTTGTTTATTGAATTTCACTTACCATTTGCATCTGCAATTTGAACATGTTTAAATCGAGATGATAAAGTGATAATTATTCTGATTTGATGCAGGTTGATTCCTTAATTTCTATGCACTTTCTCTCTATAGCTAATGTTCAATTACTTGCAAATTGCAATATGAATTGTAGCAGGAAAACTGCCGAAGCACAATAATGTAGCGTGGAGAGGCGATTCATGTTTAGACGACGGCAAATCCGATTCCTCAAGCCAGTTTCAAGATCTGAGCGGCGGCTACTACGATGCCGGAGATGCGATCAAGTTCAATTTCCCCCAATCTTTCGCCATGACTATGTTGAGTTGGAGCGTGATTGAGTACAGCGCCAAATACGAAGCAGCGGGTGAGCTTCACCACGTCAAAGGCATCATCAAGTGGGGGACCGATTACCTTCTCAACACCTTCAATTCCTCTTCCGATTCCATAGATCGACTCGTCGCACAGGTAATTACCGATTCGCCACTCATAATTTCCAGCTCCAACACAAAACCTAGCTAGGTCAATCGAGTAAATTGGGGATGAACAGAGTCAAACACAATACAATACAATACAATACAATACCTAGGAAGGTTAATCGAGATACATATATTGAAATTGCAGTATTCTCTGTTTGAAGGTCGGTGCAGGGATTTACGCGAGACGGTATCTTCCCAATGATCACTTTTGTTGGGTACGCCCAGAGGACATTGATTACGACAGGCCTGTTACAGAATGCCTGGGTTGCTCGGATCTTGCTGCAGAAATGGCAGCTGCTCTGGCATCTGCATCAATTGTATTCAAGGATAACAAGCCCTACTCACGAAAGCTTGTCCGTGGCGCCAAAACTGTGTTTAAATTTTCCAGGATTCATCGTGGTAGATACAGTAACGCTAATGAGGCAACAATTTTCTATAACTCCACGGGGTACTGGGACGAGTTTATGTGGGCCGCAACTTGGCTCTTCTACGCTACTGGAAATTCGAGCTACCTTAGTCTTGCTACCGCCCCTGGTATTGCCAAGCATGCTGGCGTTTTTCGGGAAGGCCCTTTTGACCATGTATTGAGTTGGGATAATAAGCTTGCTGGAACTCAGGTACAATCAGAGATATTTGTGTTCGTTTTATATATCTAATAGTAATAGTGGAACTGATTGTTTGTCAAATGGAAATGGTGTGTAAATACTAAATAGGTGCTTTTGAGTCGTCTAAGATTGTTCCTGAGCCCTGGATATCCTTATGAAGATACGTTGGGAGTCTTTTACAACCAGACCAATATGTTCATGTGCTCTTTCCTACCAAACTCTAAATCATTTAATTGGACAAAAGGTATTCAATCATCTTGCTATCCTACAAATATATGGTATGTAGATGAAAGTTGTTTAACAGTTGGAGAAACTCGAACAGGAGGCATGATCCAATTAAATGGAGGAGCACCCCAGACGCTTCAGTATGTTGTGAATGCAGCATTCCTGGCTACATTGTACAGCGACTATCTGAAAGCTGCTGACACACCTGGCTGGTATTGTGGATCCAATTTCTACTCAATTGATGTTCTCAGGAAATTTGCAAATACTCAGGTATAGGAAATTTGTGTATAAATGGTGGTTAATTGTTGACTATTTAGTGCAATAACTTGTGACTTTGTAGATGGATTACATTCTTGGGAAAAATCCAAGAAAGATGAGTTATGTAGTGGGATTTGGGAAAAGCTACCCGAAACATGTGCATCATAGAGGGGCGTCGATTCCGAAGAATAAAGTGAAGTATAGTTGCAAGGGAGGGTGGAAGTGGAGGGACTCGTCCAAGCCAAATCCCAACACTATCGTTGGTGCAATGGTTGCTGGCCCCGATAAGCACGATGGTTTCCATGATATACGCGCAAACTACAACTACACAGAGCCGACGCTTGTTGGCAATGCTGGCCTTGTTGCAGCTCTTGCTGCTCTTTCTGGGGAAAAGAATTCGGGGATCGACAAGAATACGATTTTTTCATCAGTGCCCCCCTTCTATCCCCCAGCTCCATAGAACCCTTGATCTAGCTAATTCCCCACTCTCTCATCTTTTCTGATCATCGCCATGGAAAAGTGATATATGTGATGTTTTAGCTAATATTTGAAAGATCTAGATAAAGGAACATCACAGGACTAATGGATTCTGTATTTCTAAGACATGACTTTTTGTATTGCATCACCTAATTTGGTTGTATTCAAGTTGATAATAGGACTGCTTAGTGAGTCTTTTGTCTCGTCGAACGACTTTTTTTTCTCCTGACGAATTATTATGAAAATGCATTTTCATTTTCTTTATAAACACGATATTCTAGCTCTACATTGACGCTTTTTCTGGGCATCTATTTTACTATTTATTACTGTATTTCAGCTAAAAATAAAAATAAAAATAAAAATTGACGAATGTTTTGGGACACAACTCAAGCATTTATATCACAATTAACATACATATACTAACTTCCATATTTGGAAGCATAAGAAATTCGAACATACTCAACTGAAATCACACTTTGTTTGGTTACAACATATTATCACCAACTTGCTTATATAGTAATTCTTTTTGAAACAGCAAAATAACTTTATTAGAAGAAGTTACGGAGTACAAGAAGTACTCAGGGGATAGAGTAGGATTATCCAACCAGTTCCTAAAATGTAATTAAAGTAAATTCCCTTTCTATATTTAAACAACTTCCAACATCTCAACCAAGTAACCAACTTGCTTATATAATTAACTAGACTAGACCTCGCGAATTTCACGAGCCGCAAAAAATTGTATGTATAAAAAATAATGATTTACATATATTTTTTATTTTTTGAAAATATTTTACTGAAAAAATATAAAGACATGATAAAATTAAAATATTATTTAATACTCTTTTTGTACCAATTTAAATTATGTCAAACTATGAAAAAATGATTTCTCTCTAAAACTAACCATTTCCAAAACAAATTATACATCCAAAATATTGATTGAACCAAAACACAAACATGTGCATCAATCATTAAAACAATCATGCTACCTCTCCCTCCATTACCCCGAGTTTAAATAACTCTAACATGAAAAAAAAGAGTAAGTGACAATTATAAATTCAAAATTTTGAAATGGTATAAATATAAGTAATACCTATAATAATCTCCTATTAAATACCCTACTACCTGCACTTAAAATTCCATCAAACAAAGCAAATTACACAATGAGTAGTTTTAGTGTGTATGTGAGTGTATAGTATGCACTTGAATTAAAAAAAAATCACAAGAAGTAATCAATATTACCCCAAAAAGTATTCAATGATACCCTACGAAGTAATCAGTAATACCCTAAATGCAAAAAAAAAAAAAAAAAAAAGTTCTCTGTGTTAGTGTGTGTGTTGAAAAAATCAAAATTGAAGTTAAAATTGAGCTTAAAATCCAATTACATGCTATGTACTTGAGTGCATGTAGAATTTGTGTTACATAATAATTATGTATACAGTAAAACCTCTCTATAGTCATATCCTTGGGACCACAAAAAAATATTCCTAAATGGGGGTTATTCCTAAATAGAGTTATAAGGTTTTTTTTTTTTAAATGCATGTATATTATATAATGGTATAATTAGTAGATACATGTACATGTAATGTGTTGAACTTAATTGAACTAATTTACTCACGTAATATGAAAAGACAATACTCAAGAGTCACCCACCATAGATGCATGTACTTGCTTTTGATTGCTTTAATTTTTTCATCTATAAATACTATGTATAATACATTTTTTTTTATCAATTACATCAAATCAACATTTTCTTCACGCATATAATGGCACCAAAAATAGAAAAGAGAACTCAAATGAGTGAAAAATTCGCGTGGAGTGATTAGGCGTGAAATTGTTATGTTTTGGTGCCCAATTTACTCATGTTTTGAGTGTTTTCGATTAGTGCTTAGAGTCAAATGAGCATCATTTCTATACATTGATAAATTTGTCTCTTTGATGCTCATAGGTGAATAGAGGACGAAAAACGGAGTTCGTAGGACTTTGAATCGACTCAAACGGATGCCCGGATGAGAAGATATTGAAGAAATACGATTGGTATTAGTGCGGACGAGGAAAAGTATCATTTGGAAGGATTTGAGATCACTCGAGCGCCTTACTCGAGCGCCACCGCTCGAGCGCCTTACTCGAGCGCGCAAACGTACAGAACAATTCTTGCGCTCGAGCAGCTCGAGCGCCACCGCTCGAGCGAATCGCTCGAGCGTCCAAAACATACAGAGTCATTTCAGCGCTCGAGCAGCTCGAGCGCGACCGCTCGAGCGAATGCATCATTCGAGCTACACTGCTCGAGCGGGACCGCTCGAGCGTTTTGCTCGAGCGCCCATATACTTTTGCCTCCGGATTCGTATTTTCGGCCCATTAACTCCCGTTTTGACCCGTGCCTATATATATCTCGTCCAAACACGTTTTGAAGAATCCCGAACTTTAGAAATCACTTTTAGACTTAGTTTTTGGAGAGGAAGAAGAAGAGCAAGCTTTATTTTACGTTTTGTTGAGGTTTTGCATACGAATTCTTAGTTTCTTTTCATTAGTTCGTTACTTTAAACGCTTTTAATTTCGTTTTAGTTAATCCAATTTCAGTTCTTCGTATTTATTTTCTTTTTCAACCCTAGTTCATGTTTCTTATTTTCTTCATTCAATTCATCATGTTTATGTTCGTTGTTTCTTCTGTTGCTTTTATTTATGTTAAAACCATGTCCGGCTAAAACCCTTGTATGCTTAGGTTAGGATGAACTCGTAGAAGTAGGTTGTGGGTACGTAATTAGAGTAATTCGTGACGTTAGTTTTAATTCTCTTAATTAATGAATTCTTATAATTAATCTGAACTTTTACCTTTGAATTTAGTACGAAAGTGTTAGAGAGAGGACGACCGCATCACTCAATAACAATTAGTAGTCTTAACGAGAAGGTTTAGGAAAGGTTAATTCATTTACCGGTTTAGCGAAGGAGGACGACCGCATCACCTTAGTTAAATTAGGGTCTCATTAATTGAGCACAATCCATTAACTTGTTAGTGGATTAGTGAAGTCGAGTGTTAGGGTAAAGTATTAGGGTTTAGAATCTTGAGCTTTCACCTTGCATTCTTAGACTTAGGTTAATTCTTGTTTGTCCCGATTACTTTGATTATGTACCTGCTCCGTTAGTATACGTAGGGATTCTTATCCTAAGCATCACCATCTCTCATTAGAAAACAACCCGTAGTTAATTCGTTCTTTTTCATTCTTTAGTTTACTTAGTTTAATTCTGTCTTTTAATTAATCTTTCAAAAACCCAAAAAAAACATTACACTCATATTAACTACGACGCGTAGATCTTCAGGGATCTATTCGCATATACACTGTCCCTTGGGTACGATAATACTTGGTCCCTATACTTGCCCATACTACAGTGAACCCGTTCTCTTGCGGGGTAGCTACTAGTAGAAGCTAGTGTAGTTCGCTTCAAGTCAATGGCGCCGTTGCCGGGGATGGCGTTTTATGCTCTTTGAATAGGACTTGTAGATAGCTTAGTAGTTAGTAGTGGGTGCTTATTTTCTGTTTTTATTTCTTTTTGTTATTTTTATTTATTAGGCAGTTGCGTTTTGATCCATCTGCTAGTGTGTCAGGTTTATGAGAACACGCTCACAAGGCAACACGAGCGAAGAGAGATTACCTGCAGATCCTGAGACAATAGCCAGAAGGAACCGAGCCTTCTTGAGAAGGATGAACGCTGCCGACTTAGGGAAGGGACCAATGGACCTCAATAATGAGTTGGACAATGCTGCTGACGAGTTCAATCAGGCAGTAGACCGGGTTGATGGCTCTGGAGGGAGTGGTGGTCAGAATCAAGACCAATTCGTAGATAGTAGTAGCCAGAACCCGGGTGCACAAAATGTAAACAATCCAGCTCAGAATCTTGTCCCAAATACTCTTAACAACCCTGCTTACCCACAAAACCCGAATAACCCTTTCCACAACCCAGCATACCAACATTACCCATACCCACCATACCCTTATCCACCATACCCGTATCCTCCACCTCCTGTCTATAACCAACCACCTGTGTACCAACAACCTCCAGTTCAAAACATACCAGCACCACCTGTCGCTCCTCATCCTGCGCCCCAGAACGCAGATCATAATATGGCAATTCGGGGCAGGTTCGCGGCACAACCGCAGAGGTACTACGATGGAGTGGCCTTACCTCCAGTTGAGGCCAATAACTTTTCAATTTCTCCAGGAATTCTCAAGCTGCTGACCGAGAATCAGTTCAAGGGGGTGATCGGGAAGGAGAATCCTCATACACATCTGAGGAGTTTTCTCATGATTGCCTCAACATTCAATTACAATGGCATGTCTGAAGATGCCAAGAGGCTTAGGCTGTTCCCATTCTCACTGACGGGAATAGCCAAGGAGTGGTATGATAATACGCTCCCGCGGGGAGGTATTACCACTTGGGCCGAGCTCGAGCGTCTGTTCCTCGAGCGATTCTACCCTCCATCTAGGACGATCAAGGCTAGAATTGAGATCTCGTCCTTTCGCTAGAAGTCTGGAGAGGATTTACGCCAAGCGTGGGAGAGATACTCGAACATGCTGATAGAGTGCCCGCAGCACGGGTACAATGAGGGGGATATTATGGCATTCTTCTACAGCGGTGCCAGCAAGGATGGTCAAGCCCATTTAGATGCATGTGCGGGCGGAGCATTCCTCAACCAAGGCATAGAGAGGTGTAGGGAGATCGTGGACAACATTGTCACGAATGCCGGTGCTTGGGGAGTGGATGCAGATTTGCAAAGAGTGCATCAGGTGGAAGAGAGAGAAGGAACGAGAAGGCTGCTGATGGCCATGATGGAAAAGATCAACAACCTTGAGTTGGGGAAGAGTTTGGGTGGAGAGCATGCAGTGGAGAATGAGAGAGTAGACCAGCCCAGTGGACAGCAAGAGGTAGCCAATTACATGGGAGGTCCTTACTACAATCAGAATGGCTACCAAGGTGGAAATCAGTATGGAAGGCCTTCTTATGGCCAACCATTTATGCCTCCAGGCCCTCAGCCACTCCAAAATCAATGGAGGAACACACAAGGAGCTTAAGGAGGCCAGCAGCCTCATCAAAACACATGGAGGAAAAATGATAATTTTTCTTATGCTAACCCAAAAGCTGGTGTTACTGTTCCTGCAGGTGTTGATCCGGGGTCTAAACCTCCTGGTGGAGAAGGCGGTGCATCAACCGAGGAAATGTTGAGAGCGATCCTTCAGAAGGTGGAGGAAGGGAGCAAGCGGTTGTCATCCTTGGAGTACGATGTGAAGGAGTTGCACAAGAAGGGTGATCAACGTGATCAAGAGCTCCAGAAGATGAACGTTGAGTGGACTAGAACTCAACAAGAGAACAATCGAAGGTTCACCTCTTTAGAGCTCCAGATGAGCCAGATTGCAAAGTCCGTGAATAGAATGCCGGAGGGGAACTCAAAAGAGCAGTGCAAGGCGATCCAGCTAAGAAGTGGAACCAACTACGAAGGTCCTCAGATGCCTGCTGATTCTGAGACGCCCGAAGAAGAGATTGAGCCTAAAGGAGATGAAGTTGAGAAGGGCAAGGAAAGTGAGGAGGTTGAGAGAGTTCCTAAGTGGAAAAAGGCAAAGGAAGCAAGGGAGAAAGTGAAAGAAACAGAAAGAGATGAATGGGGGGTACCCAAATCTGTGATACCCGTCCCATATCCACAACGCTTCATGAAAAAGAAGCTTGATGAGAAATTCGCTAAGTTCCTTGATGTTTTTAAACAATTGCATATTAATATTCCTTTTTATGATGCTTTGGAACAGATGCCGCACTATGCGAAGTTTTTGAAGGACTTGATTGCAAAAAGACGGCGAGTGGATGAGCCGAAGTTGGTGCAGCTGAACCACGAGGTGAGTGCACTAGTGCACAAGGCGCTTCCACCAAAGCTGAAGGATCCCGGGAGCTTCACGATCCTATGTGATATTGGGAACGGGATCAAGAAGGGAGCGTTGTGCGACCTTGGGGCGAGCATCAATCTCATGCCGTTGTCGCTTTTCAAGAAGTTGGAAGGTGGTGAGCTTCAACCCACAATGATGACGCTTCAACTAGCCGATCGGTCTATTACTCGACCTCAAGGTGTGGTTGAAGACGTCCTTGTGAGAGTTGGAGATCACATCTTTCCAGCCGACTTTGTAGTGCTAGAGATGGAGGAAGATGAGCACGTGCCCCTGATCTTGGGAAGACCGTTCTTAGCTACGGCGGGGATGGTGCTAGATGTGGCAAATGGGAAGATCACGTTGAAGGTAGATGATCAAGAAGTGAAGATCTCCCTATATGAAGCCATGAAACACCCGAGGGAGGATGAGAGCTTGTATTGCATGGATGCCATTGATCCTCGTGTTGAAGACACGCATTCTCTCCCTAATCCTTCTCATATTCATGATTTTGCTAATTCTTCACTTGATAATTTAACCCATGAGCATTATGTTCTTGATTATGTTGATAGGGATAAAGTGAAGAAGTTGAAGGATGGAGAGGTGAAGAAAGTGGACGTGGTCCAGTTAGAAGGGAAAGGAGGAGTTAAGAAGAAAAAATCCAAATTCAAGAAATTGTTTAGTAAGACTCCTCCAGATAGAGGCAAGAAGGAGTTGAGACCCATAACACTTAGGGATGAGAAGAGAGCAAAGGAACTCATGATGGTGGGGCATCAAGGAAAGAAGTTCAAACACCACTCTTATGAGAGTAAGGGAGGTAAATTTGAGTATGATGTCCCATAAGCTCCTTTGAGCTTGGTCCGGCATGAGGACCTTAAAAATAGCGCTGAATGGGAGGCAACCCATTTTTATTTGCTTTCATTTATTTTTAGTGTATTTTTCTATTATTAGGGAGTATTGTGAGTCGTATGTTTAACCTCGTACTTGAGAGTTTTATTTTGTAGGCTTGTCTCTAAAGGAGTAAAGGTATCATGGAGTTATTCAGATTGAAGGAACCAACTTGAGACAAGGGAGTGTGCAAAGCTATTGAGAGAAACTGAATTGTTCGGTTGAGGTAACCCACAACCCCAAACTTAGACCTCTAGCAAGGTCGAAGTTTGGGGGGGTGGAGTTTTTTTTTATATGTTTTCTTGTTACATTGCACCGGAGCACCCCTTATCTTTGAGTTGAGTTAGTTATTTGGTGCCTTGAGATACTCCTTGGGCTATTATTAATTTGTTTTGTTACTCAATATTTTATGCCTATCAATCACCTTATGCTTGTTGATTGCTATCTTTGAGTATGATTTGATGAGTAGGGTGAATTGTGAGGCTGAGTTAGGAGTTTTTTTTTTGTGTAAGTATGTGAGTTTGAGCCGATTAGGGAGAGAACCCGTATGCTTATGAGTTGTCTTTTGAGTGCTTGTGTGATGAGAGTGAGAATTCACTAGGACTAGCTTGGATGTGAAAGCCGTGAGAGTTGAGCCTTACGAGATTTAAATGCATGATTTAATCTCTTCGTTTGTGAGTGGATGATCACCTTAGAGGATGCTAGAACTTGCATGTGCTCTTGCTTCTAGATTGTGTCTAGTTTGATATGCCGAATAGGATCTTAGGCCATTTTTGATTTGAATAAGTCACTTAGCCAAAATTTTCCTTACCAATGACATTGATCCCTTGTTAGCCCCGTTGAGCCTAAAGCCTATTTTATTTGCTAGCACATATGAACACTATTCCAATTCCTAAGCCTTTTTGTCCCAATTTGAGTGGAGAATAGGAAAGTGTGAATATGAAGGGAGTGAATTGAGTTGAAAAAAGGAGAAGGTTGTTTGTTGAGTGAATAGGAGAAGAAGGAGTGATGAGATTTGAGTTGTGGGAAAGAACAAAAAAAAAAAAAAATTTGAGAATGAGCAAAGGAAAAAATGAGCTCATGTGTTTGTGCGAAAAAGAAAAAAAATGATGAAGTGTTTGAAAAAGTGAAAAAGTGAGAAAGAAAAAAATTGAAGTGTTGAGAGAATTGAAAGCGAAAGTGTAGTGATTGAATATGTTTGAAGTAGATCGTTCTTCATCTCGAAGTACCGAAGTTTTGAATTTCTATTCTCCATTCACTTGAGTCACTTTACCATATTGTTATCCCACCTGTCCAAAGGGCTTACATTACCACCTTTTGAAAGTCCTTTTTGATTCGGCATTGATTTCTAGAGTATGGTCGAAGTTGAGAGCATTTACAAGCCTATGGCTGCCAATTTGTGTGATTGATTGATTGAGTGAGTCCCTTTATCATTGTTATACACTTGTGAGGGAGTTAAACACATCGTTGAGTGCACATCCATGCTTGATCTTGGTGTTTCTTGTTATTGTTGCATGAGTACGATAAAAGAAAGTGAGTGAGTATACGGGTGATTGATCTTTGAAGCTCGAGTTCAATTACTTGCATGATTTGATTCTTGATTCATTCCTAACAATTTCACTTGACTTATTATTTCGTTGCTTGAGGACAAGCAACATGGTAAGTTTGGGGGGGTTGATTAGGCGTGAAATTGTTATGTTTTGGTGCCCAATTTACTCATGTTTTGAGTGTTTTCGATTAGTGCTTAGAGTCAAATGAGCATCATTTCTATACATTGATAAATTTGTCTCTTTGATGCTCATAGGTGAATAGAGGACGAAAAATGGAGTTCGTAGGACTTTGAATCGACTCAAACGGATGCCCGGATGAGAAGATATTGAAGAAATACGATTGGTATTAGTGCGGACGAGGAAAAGTATCATTTGGAAGGATTTGAGATCACTCGAGCGCCTTACTCGAGCGCCACCGCTCGAGCGCCTTACTCGAGCGCGCAAACGTACAGAACAATTCTTGCGCTCGAGCAGCTCGAGCGCCACCGCTCGAGCGAATCGCTCGAGCGTCCAAAACATACAGAGTCATTTCAGCGCTCGAGCAGCTCGAGCGCGACCGCTCGAGCGAATGCATCATTCGAGCTACACTGCTCGAGCGGGACCGCTCGAGCGTTTTGCTCGAGCGCCCATATACTTTTGCCTCCGGATTCGTATTTTCGGCCCATTAACTCCCGTTTCGACCCGTGCCTATATATATCTCGTCCAAACACGTTTTGAAGAATCCCGAACTTTAGAAATCACTTTTAGACTTAGTTTTTGGAGAGGAAGAAGAAGAGCAAGCTTTATTTTACGTTTTGTTGAGGTTTTGCATACGAATTCTTAGTTTCTTTTCAATTCTTAGTTTCTTTTCATTAGTTCGTTACTTTAAACGCTTTTAATTTCGTTTTAGTTAATTCAATTTCAGTTCTTCGTATTTATTTTCTTTTTCAACCCTAGTTCATGTTTCTTATTTTCTTCATTCAATTCATCATGTTTATGTTCGTTGTTTCTTCTGTTGCTTTTATTTATGTTAAAACCATGTCCGGCTAAAACCCTTGTATGCTTAGGTTAGGATGAACTCGTAGAAGTAGGTTGTGGGTACGTAATTAGAGTAATTCGTGACGTTAGTTTTAATTCTCTTAATTAATGAATTCTTATAATTAATCTGAACTTTACCTTTGAATTTAGTACGAAAGTGTTAGAGAGAGGACGACCGCATCACTCAATAACAATTAGTAGTCTTAACGAGAAGGTTTAGGAAATGTTAATTCATTTACCGGTTTAGCGAAGGAGGACGACCGCATCACCTTAGTTAAATTAGGGTCTCATTAATTGAGCACAATCCATTAACTTGTTAGTGGATTAGTGAAGTCGAGTGTTAGGGTAAAGTATTAGGGTTTAGAATCTTGAGCTTTCACCTTGCATTCTTAGACTTAGGTTAATTCTTGTTTGTCCCGATTACTTTGATTATGTACCTGCTCCGTTAGTATACGTAGGGATTCTTATCCTAAGCATCACCATCTCTCATTAGAAAACAACCCGTAGTTAATTCGTTCTTTTTCATTCTTTAGTTTACTTAGTTTAATTCTGTCTTTTAATTAATCTTTCAAAAACCCAAAAAAAACATTACACTCATATTAACTACGACGCGTAGATCTTCAGGGATCTATTCGCATATACACTGTCCCTTGGGTACGATAATACTTGGTCCCTATACTTGCCCATACTACAGTGAACCCGTTCTCTTGCGGGGTAGCTACTAGTAGAAGCTAGTGTAGTTCGCTTCAAGTCAATGGCGCCGTTGCCGGGGATGGCGTTTTATGCTCTTTGAATAGGACTTGTAGATAGCTTAGTAGTTAGTAGTGGGTGCTTATTTTCTGTTTTTATTTCTTTTTGTTATTTTTATTTATTAGGCAGTTGCGTTTTGATCCATCTGCTAGTGTGTCAGGTTTATGAGAACACGCTCACAAGGCAACACGAGCGAAGAGAGATTACCTGCAGATCCTGAGACAATAGCCAGAAGGAACCGAGCCTTCTTGAGAAGGATGAACGCTGCCGACTTAGGGAAGGGACCAATGGACCTCAATAATGAGTTGGACAATGCTGCTGACGAGTTCAATCAGGCAGTAGACCGGGTTGATGGCTCTGGAGGGAGTGGTGGTCAGAATCAAGACCAATTCGTAGATAGTAGTAGCCAGAACCCGGGTGCACAAAATGTAAACAATCCAGCTCAGAATCTTGTCCCAAATACTCTTAACAACCCTGCTTACCCACAAAACCCGAATAACCCTTTCCACAACCCAGCATACCAACATTACCCATACCCACCATACCCTTATCCACCATACCCGTATCCTCCACCTCCTGTCTATAACCAACCACCTGTGTACCAACAACCTCCAGTTCAAAACATACCAGCACCACCTGTCGCTCCTCATCCTGCGCCCCAGAACGCAGATCATAATATGGCAATTCGGGGCAGGTTCGCGGCACAACCGCAGAGGTACTACGATGGAGTGGCCTTACCTCCAGTTGAGGCCAATAACTTTTCAATTTCTCCAGGAATTCTCAAGCTGCTGACCGAGAATCAGTTCAAGGGGGTGATCGGGAAGGAGAATCCTCATACACATCTGAGGAGTTTTCTCATGATTGCCTCAACATTCAATTACAATGGCATGTCTGAAGATGCCAAGAGGCTTAGGCTGTTCCCATTCTCACTGACGGGAATAGCCAAGGAGTGGTATGATAATACGCTCCCGCGGGGAGGTATTACCACTTGGGTACGATAATACTTGGTCCCTATACTTGCCCATACTACAGTGAACCCGTTCTCTTGCGGGGTAGCTACTAGTAGAAGCTAGTGTAGTTCGCTTCAAGTCATGGAGATGTGCAAAATGAAAGAACTACATCCAGGTTGGAAGCAAAAAGATTTTGCCAAGTGGTTGGAGGATACTCATAATCTTAAGCTATCGCAATCAGCGATATCGAAGGCGTTCAAGAGGTCAATCAACAATGACGATCAGCAGGCTCTTTCTAATCCAAATGCAAAACGTTTGAGACCGTTGAAGTACCCATTGATGGAGTCGGCTCTTTATGAATGGTTTGTATGCAACCAAGAGCATGTCAATATTAGTGGTGAATTACTCAAGGAGAAGGGCCACATATTCTTAAAGAGTCTCTATCCAGAAGCAATTTCATTTGAATTTTCTAATGGGTGGTTAGAGAAGTTCAAGCATCGACATGCAATTCAGTCATTTCGGCGTTTCGGGGAGAGTGGCTCAGTTGATATGGAGAAAATTGAAGCAAGTTTGCCATCAATAAGAGAAGAATTGGATAAATGGGATTGGAAGGATATTTACAACATGGATGAAACATGTTTATTTTATCGAATGCAAGCTGATAATTCTCTTGCAACGAAGCAACTCGAGGGACGAAAGTAAAACAAAGAGAGAATTACAATTGTCATTTGCACCATGGTGATGGATCTGACAAAATTCCTCTTTGGATCATTGGTAAGTTTCTTAATCCTAGATGCTTGAAGAATGTTAACCGTTCTACTCTCAATTGCACTTATCGAGCAAATTCAAATGCATGGATGACATCTTTATTCTTTGTTGAATGACTAAAGTGGTTTGATAGCCGTTTAGACAGAAATGTCTTGCTTCTTTTGGATAATTGTACAGCTCATGGGAAGAAAGAACATCTCCCGCCACTTCACCACACAAATGTTATGTTCTTACCACCAAATAACACTTCCAAGATTCAACCATGTGATGCAGGTATCATTAGAAAATTTTTAGGTTATTATCGTCAGCGATTTAATCGTCTACTTTTGAAACGAATCGAGGATCGTGTTTTGGAACCGTCAAAGATCTCTCTCCTCGATGGAATGATAAATGCAGTTTCTGCATGGTCGATAGATGTGAAACCAAGGACGATCGAAAATTGCTTTAAGCACTGCAAAATTCGGACCGTTGAAGTTGACGAGTTGCAAGTTGCAAAAGAAATGGATGAGGAGAATAAAAAACTACTTAAAGAGTTGAAAAGTCAGGTAAAAGATCTTCACTACACCAACGAGATGGAGATGAGTATTTTCCTTAATCATCCAAATGAGCAACAAATTGTTTATGCTTTAACGGATAAAGAAATTATTGAAGGAATTAGGCAAGAAAATGAGGAAAATAATCCAGAGGATGATAGCATAGAAGTACAAAAAATTTCATGTGAAGAAGCTTTAAGCTTACTCGACAAGTTGGAAATATTTTTGGTTCAACAAGAAGGTGGTCATGTGGATGAGCTAATGCACACACGCAAGTTGAAGGATAAGGTTACAACACAAAAGATTAAATCATTGTCACAATCAACCTTGAACAAGTATTTTAAATCAACTTAAATATATTGTAAAATTATATATATTATTATGATTTATTCCTAAATGGAGGTGTATTTCTTTATGTTGGGACTTGAAAAAATATGAATTATGACAATATGGAGTTTATTCCAAATTATAACTGGTCCCAAGTTGGGACCATGAATTTTTATTCCTAAAGAGAGTTTATTCCTTAATAGAGTATTCTTTTTGAGAGGTTTTACTGTACTTAATGAATACAATTTGAAAAAAAGTCCAATGTATGATAGATTTTTGGGCGCTGCTATTCACCCACATGAAAATGCTTTGTTCACCCACCTCTTTTTCTTTTAAGAAAAAATATTTATTAAACACTCATGTTTTCAACACCATCCCAAAAATCTCAGAATTCACGTAAATTTTTTTATTCTTTCACACACAGTTGCACCATTAAAAAAAGAAAAAAAAGATATAATCCTAAAAGTATAAATTATAAAGACACAATTTAAATGAGATTAAAGTATTTTTGTTTATCTATAAATTGGTACACCATGAAAATAAAAGAAATTATGGTTTCTTTTTAAACGGCAGGAAGCGGTGGTTCCATTAAAATAAAAAATAATTGTTGATGTGCTATTTTTTTAATTTCAAATTGATGGGTGTGTATATATAATAAATAATGTAAATATTATATTAATGTTATAGTTGTAAATTTTAAAGAGGTGTATTAAGAAAAAATAAAAAAATAAGCAATATACATAGTGGGTTAATTTAGCAGTGAGTGAACAAAGTATTATCGTGGGTGTTAATAGTCATGCCCTAGATTTTTAGATCATAAATATATAGACATGCATATCAATTTTTTTTTTACAAATATGAAAATATTATATTAAAAATTTCGATAAATATTGGTATAATTTTAAATACATAATTATTTACATAACTTACAACAAATATTTATTTTCTCCACAAGCATAAATTGACGAAATTGGTTGACTATATTTATGACCAATTATTTATCAAATTTTCTAGTATCACAAATTTATCGGAGAAAAACACTAATCAAAGTTGAGGAGGTGATTGCTTAGTTAAATGAGACATTTCTTGCTTAATTAAAACTACCAATACAAATAGAATGAATTAAAAAGTACAAACTATGTCCAAATACATCTATATTAATTTTGATATCAGCACTACGAAGTCAACAACACCACTATCGAATGATAATTATATGTAGAAATGTGCAAACCATGCAAGTTTATTTATAGTAGCACGTTTGGGCAGTGATTATTCAATTAATAATTTTAAAAATTAATATTTTATGGATTAATTTTGTAGTTTAGAAAATAGGTATGAAGATAATATATTTTAATCATATAACTAATAATTTTATATCTATATTATTTAACCTTTTAGTTTAAAGTCTGTTTTTAATGTTAAATTAACATAAAAAAATATAAACATATTCAAGAATAACCCTAATCACATTAATTTGGGCGATGATTTATTAATATTTATCTCTCTCCACGCATAAGATTTAGCCTAAGATTTCTTTGATTATTAATTATATTTATTTGATCGATTCATTTTTTTGGTAAGTCTATTTTTCCACATTTAGTGCCTACTTTTTGGCATCATGATTTATTTTTGTCAGTTAAAATTAACCATCTTAATTGTATATACAATTTAGGGTTAATATCATTTTGCAACCTGTACTATTATCACTTTTTTAAATTGCAACCCGTATTTTTATTTTAATCAAATTGCAACCCTCACTATATAAATTTGACAGTTACCTACCTACTCTCATTTCTGATATCATTTTCCGGCGAATACAATAATTCCCAAAGGTTATAATTGTCTTTTTAATTATTAATTATTTTTTAATCATAAAAACAACCGTGATAAATATACCTTAATTAATTTAACCCTAATTCATAACATCAATTTCTACAGAGATCACGCGGGAGAAACTGACGGAGAAAAAACCGTCTATCGATACGACACGGGGAAGGATTGAGGGGACGACGAAAAAAATTCTGAATAGTTGCGAGTCAAACTGTGGTACCGCGAGTTAAACTGTGTGGTCTAAAACTTATCGGAGTTGGAGGGACGTACTTGGAGTCGTGGATGACACAAGGTAAGTGTAATAGACACGCTTTCAATTATTTTCCCAATTTGCTGTTGTTTTATTCTGGTGGTTAAGTTTGATTTTCTAGGTAATCACATAGAAAAAGATAGTATCATTATGCTACTTGATGATTTGATTACAAGAAGTCTTTCCTTATTGTATTAGTGAGAGAAAGTATGTGTATTTTTTATTGGCATTGTTTTTGTTGTATATTCATTAACGAAACAGAAGAGTTGGTTTGGTGTATCATATACTTGCCCCTGTTTTTTCTCCCATGCAATTTCAGTTCTTGGCTTGCGAAATTGGTTAGATTCTTACAATCAATTTTAATTGCTTGAGGAATCAGCAGCATTGACTTGAATCTAGAGATAGAGATTGATTTGTGTTTTATATCAGAATTATGGGATTAGTATTATCATAGTTTTACCAATCAATTAGTGCTATCAATCAATTAAATTCAACTGCGTTAATCAATTAAAAAAAATTCTATGATGTTAATTGAAATTATATTTTTCTATAGTGCTATTTTCTTCATAAACTGATTCATTGTGGGAGAACGGAGTGTCGTGAGAGATTTTGAAGGAAGAGTTGTGTAATGGGTTAGCGAATCCGACGAGACAGTGATGGATCTATACCACCTGGAATGCTATGCCCTACTTATGGTTAGACATTTAATTTTCTTACTCTTATGGCTTTTAAATAAAATGCACACTACAACAAAACATAAATTTGCCTACGAAAATTGTTAATATAGCTACGAAATTCCCAGCAAAAAATTTTGTAGTGGGGATTGCCTACGCATTTGCCTACAAAATTTACTAATTATATAGACATTTTCATTCTTCACCTACAAAATAATTTGCCTAAGAAATTTTTATAGATAAATTATTTGTGGGTAAATTTGTGTAGGCAAATCGCTTGTAGGTAATTAATGCCTAGGAATTTTATTTTGTAAGCAAATTGATTTCGTAGACAAATTGCTTGTAAGTTGAGAAATAAAGTGACTACATGATTAGAAAATTTTGTAGGCAAGTGGTAGACAATTCCACTATGAATTTTCTTTTTAGAAAAATCCCGTAGGCAATTCAAATTTTGTATGCAAGTTTTTATTTTCGTCATGAAGGTTGAAAATGAAAAAAATAAATACTTGTTTTCATTAGTCAAAAGGTCTTTAGCAAAACATGATAACTCTGAGTTTCTAATTAGGCAGGAATATAGATTAGGTTGGTGCCTTATTTTAAAAAGGAGGTTTATATAGATTAAATACAAACCTCAACCCATGGCTTTTTTTTTCCCTAATACTCATATTATTTACACATTTTTCATACCACTTATTACATGAAAAAGGAAGCAAATTAAATTCTGCCTAATGACTACCATCAATGGACAATCATGTCCGATAAGCAAAAGGGGTTGATTGATGCAGTCGAATCATTGATGCCTGGTTGTGAACATAGGTTTTGTGTTCAACATTTATATCAGAATTTTAAGCAATTACATAAGGGTTTGGCTTTAAAGAACATATTGTGGAGGGCTGCAAGGGCTTCTAGGGTAGTTGAGTTTGAGGAGGCAATGCGTCAATTGAAAAATAGGGACAATGCAGCCTTTGACTGGTTAGTACGGAGGCCACCGTCACACTGGTCTAGGTCTCATTTTTGCACTCATTCTAAGTGTGACAAGTTAGAGAACAATATATCTGAATCTTTCAATGCAATGATTTTGAAAGCTAGAAGCAAACCAATTGTGGACTTGTTGGAAAGTATTAGACTGTTGTTGATGAAGAGAACTCATACAAGAAGGGATCAAATTCAAAATTATCATGGGGAGATTTGTCCTAAAATAGAAAAAATGATGGAGGAGTTGAAGAAGAGATCAAGCGAATTCATTCCACATTGGAATGGTCATGATCAGTTTGAGATCGAAAATGCGTATGGATCCAAGTTCAAAGTGCATTTGGGAGATAAAACTTGTAGTTGTAGGAGGTGGGAATTGAGTGGGATTCCATGTCCTCATGCAATAAGTGGAATGTACTTCATGGGATACAATCCATAGGACTTTGTTGATTATTGCTACAGAAAAGAAACATTCATCAAGACCTACTCCAATCTGATGGGTGTTTTGGGCAATCATGAAGAATGGCCCAAGACAGTGTTCCCTAATCTCATACCTCCAAAAATTGAAAAAATGCCAGGAAGGCCAAAGCAACATAAGAGAAAGCCACAACCCGGTGAAGCTAAAAAGGCACCCGTCGTTTCCACAAAGAATGGCACAAGAAAGTTAGGAAGAAATTTTAGGATAATGACATGCTCATTGTGTTGCAAAATAGACCATAATGCAAGGAATTGTCCATTGAAGTCAAACTTACCATTAGACCAAAGTGATTCAAATCATGGTGGAATAGATATCCCTGCACCCGTTGATTCACCAACACAAGTTGCAAAGGTATTTTCTTTATTACTTTATTTTCTGTCAATTAAAAACATTAATATTGAAAGATTACTGTAATTATTATACCATTTCAGGGCACAAAGAGAAAAAGACAGAATAAAAAAGTCCAAAAGGGAGACAAGGTAAATGCAAGGAGAACTGTAAAATTTTAGTTTGCTGTAAAAAAATTGTATGATGTTATTTCTATCATTTCAGCTACTTTATTGGCAATTCTACTACCATTTAGAGTATATTGTTTGTTTTTACTTTTGTCATATAGCAACATGAAGATAACATGGATACATTCGATATCCCTGATGAGTTATGGAATGTAACTACAACTCATGAGGCTACACAAATTGTAAATGCAAGGGTGACTAGAACTCAAGATGAAGAGGTATCCTATCGATCGTTGGACAATAATTGAATCTCAGTTTTGTGAATTTTAATTTACATATTATTTGTAAGTACAGGAAGAAAGTGATGCAAGGGTGACTATGATTTCATCCCAAACACCGCCAAGGGTCACTGGAATTACTGAAAAAAGTGTAAACACCTCAATACTTTCTCATACTACCCCAACTAATGATGCAAATCCAAAGAATACCCAAGAATCCGCCACAGTTGCTCGAAGGAAATTGCAGGTAACAACTTACTTTAGTTCAAGTATTTATGTACCTTTTTGAGTTTTCAATTAGTTATTTCAATTTCCAATTACTGATGTTCCATAACAATCATTACAGGTGAGCAAAGGCACTGCTAAAGCACCTAAAAAACCCCATGTCCTTCCAAAGAGTGCAGTTGATAGGAAGTCTACCAAGGCATTGATTAGGCCGTGGAAACCTCCCGGCAGTAGCTCCATAACTAGCGGAGTGAGATTTGCACATAAAAGTAGAGAGCAAAACAAGAGTTAATAGTAATGAGGTCTATGGATACATTTTGTGGTGGTAGATTATGTGAAATTTCTGTCCATTTTGCTGCTTTATGAGGCTTTTGAACCTTTTATTTTTCATAATTATGAGGTCTGTGAACCTCTCACTTTTGTTATAGTTATGAGGTTTGTGAACCTCTTCTTTTGCAATACTTATGAGGTATGTGAACCTCTTGCTTTTGTCATTGTTATGAGGTTTGTGAACAACCTCTTCTTTTGCAATAGTTATGAGGTATGTGAACCTCTTGCTTTTGTCATTGTTATGAGGTCTGTGAAACTCTTCTTTTGGAAAAATGCTAATGTTAATTCATTATGAAATTGTTATTGAACATTATGATAGTAGTTCTTACTCTGGTGAAATATGATATATTCTTAGGAAGCTGCTGCCTATCTTACAAAGAGTGTCTACTTATGTAAACACATTATTTGATGCAATTGACATTTTATAGCATATTGATATGAGATATATTCAATAATCTTTATTAATCTTATTCATTCGCTAACTTTATTTACAAGTTATTATACAAGTGTATAATTTATCTTCATTTTCTTGTTAAAACGGAAGTTATAGCGTATTGATATGAGATCTATTCAATAATCTTTATTGATCTTATTCATTCGCTAACTTTATTTACAAGTTATTATACAAGTGTATAATTTATCTTCATTTTCTTGTTAAAACGGAAGTTTTTAATCTAAGGAAATGATGGAGAGGCCTGAAAATTTTCTTTGATTAATTAGTTCAATTTTTTTTATAATTTAATGTGTAGAGTTGTAATTTTCATTAAATATTATTTCTTGTCATAAAAGACTTTTAACTATAAAAATAACAAGGCAAAAACTTGTATGAGACCGTCTCATGGCATGATACAACACAAATTACCACCTACCCCTACCAAAGTGTTAATGAGTCAATGCCCAAATTATATCAATTCCTATTATCTCATGCCATGAGACGGTCTCATACAAGACCTACTCAAATAACAATGACATGATAAAAGTCATTTTCCTTGTAGTGAATCTAGATGAAATAGTTACAACCATATTTCCATACACTACAAGAAAATAAAAATTGGCCTACGAAATTAAAATTGCCTATAGAATTTTCCTAAAAAAAATTTCATAGTGGAATTTACCTACACTTTTTTAATTGTTACTACAAGCAATTAGAGCCATCATACCTAGCTAGCTAACGGAAATGGAAATAGGTGAATTCAAATTCAAATGAGTTTTCAAATGCTTTTTGCAGCAGAGAAAAGTAAACATTTTCGTATATACAAAATTCAAACAATTTTTGATGATGAATGAAATAGGGGGAAGTAAAGAGCGATAGATAAAACAGTATTCATCAAGGCATAATATACTGTTAATAAGTGAAGGAGATTTCTCCTTCTCTCTCTTTGGCCATGGCTTTTCATTCTGCAAATAACATCGTTGCAACCACGCTCGACTCCTACGGTATTTAATTTCTACCTTTTCTTTTCATCGTCTGATTCTTTTTTGCTTAATGACATTTTTATTTTCTGGTTCGATCCTTGCCTGCCTGTATTTAGTTATAAATCTGGGCATTAATTTTTCGGGCCTGTTTGTTGTTGTATTGTGGAAAAATGTTAGTTGAGCATGATTTCTGTTGAATTAGATGTTATGAATAATTAGGGCTTATATTAAGGTATATTTATCACGGTTGTTTTTATGATTAAAAAATAATTAATAATTGAAAAGACAATTATAACCTTTGGTAATTATTGTATTCGCCGGAAAATGATATCAGAAATGAGAGTAGGTAGGTAACTGTCAAATTTATATAGTGCAGGTTGCAATTTGATTAAAATTAAAATACGGGTTGCAATTTGAAAAAGTGCTAATAGTACGGGTTGCAAAATAATATTAACCCTACAATTTAATGGTAACTCTAATTAAGATAACTTAAATTCCACACAATCTAATTGTTAATGCACAAAATTTATGTACATATTAATATGTAAAATTCACATTAATGCATAAAGGATTTTAATTTAATCACACCAAATTATTTGGTTTTATAAAATTTTACACATTAATACCTCACTAATTAACAATATAACATATTTGGAAACATTGAAACATGATACCGATTAGTAAAACCGGAAAGTCTAACTAGCATAAAATAATTCAAAACATATCTTGCGCCTTAAGTTTAGGAATCATACATTTGAAATTATATTAAAATGATCCTTCCATGTATAGTTCAGTAGATTTCTTTTTTTATAATTAGAAAATAAAACATCTAAAAAAATAATACCATTGAAATAATTAAGACACTAATTATATCACAATTAAAATATCAAAATGCAGAATCTTTCTTATACATTATCACCTTAATTACACTAATCACCACTTACAAAAAAAAAGTAATAAAAAATGTCTATACAAAATTCAATAATAATACTATACTTTCCCAACAATAACCACTAAAGATAATATATTCAACATTGATGTTGCAGAAGCAATGACCGTACTTCGGGGTATTTGTTTGGCTAAGGAAAGAGGTGTTTCACATTTGATTGTGGAGTCTAACTCACAAATATTGATTAATGCAGTGATCCATAATCATCCTGATCTTACTTTGGAAGAATAGTGCAAGATATCATTTACACTTCTTGTTTCTTTGAGAAAATTTCTTTTAGTTGGGTGAGACAATATTGTTGCTCATTATTTAGCACTTTTTACTTTTTCACATGTGTTCGATTTCTTCGATTTTCATATACCGGAAACTTTCGTTCCGAATGTACAAGCAGATCGTTTGGGCTTGATATAAATGTTGCTTTTCGTTAAAAAAAAAAAGAACAAATATGTAAAGTCAACTGAATCATATATTGAGTATTATATACATTAAGGGTACGTTTGTTTTGGGATTTAAGTGTGCGGGGGAAGTCATGACTTTGAAATCTTGGGATGTGAAAATCTTGATGAATAATATGAGTATGTGTTTGTTTTGGGATTTTAGTAGGGTGGGATTTTACTTTATGTCAAATCAATGTTTATTAGTGATTGATGTTGTATTATTTTATTATATTGTGTAAGAGAAAAGTAGGAGAGAGGTTGAGTGGATGATAAAAAAGTGATGATGTGATTGTATTTAATTATATGAAAAATAGTAATAGGTTTATAGGTAGGGATTGAATTTGGGATTTGAAAACCCGATTTTAAATCCCGAACTCGTATGGGCCGTGGATTGCAAAGTCCAAAGTCCATCCGTGTGAGTCCCAAAACAAACATACCCTAAATTAATTAGCTAAGCGATAGATACATTTCAAATGGAAAAAATAAAACAGAACATATAATCTTCAAAACAAATTATCACGGAACACAAAATCTTCAACTAAGGCGACCAATACACGTCCCAAATAATAGAACCTAATAAAATAAAAATCCTGCAAAAAATAAAATGAAAAGGAAAAGAGAAAATTAGTGTGATTAGTATATACCAACATATACAAAACGAAAGAAATGGGTATGTGCAAAATGAAAGTACCTGGAAAAAAATAAAGCTTGCGAAAAGACAAATGAAAAAGAAATAAGAAAATCGGTATTGTTATAGAATTTATCACCAAACAAAACAAACAATTGAGAAGACCTACAAAAAAAAGGATTAGGAATACTCCTTATCATAATCACAACAAAACACAATTGAAGACGACAAAAAATTAAAAGGGAATCGAAGAGAGGAATGAAAAGTGATGAGAGAATTAAAAATTGAGAGAAATCAAACCACAAAATTGAAGGTGTACGAAAGAGACAAATGAAAGTGAAAGGGAACTAAGAAATTTATAGAAAACTTGGTACAAAATAAACGAATAAGATTAAATACCATATTCAATGGTCAGGATCAAAAGTTCGGATTTGACCAAAAGAGAACAAAGGGTTTCAAAACATAGACCAAAGACATATGTCACGTAGGCATAGAATGCTTCCTCTATATATAAGTATGGATATACTGTAGTAGTTAGTACGCCGTGGGAGGAAATTGACAATACAATATAATTTAGGCCTAATTGCACCAAATACATCAACGATTTTGCACCTAAACAAACATTATTTCTTAGCACTAATACATATAAACTAATCACTTTTTGGCACATAAATCACTATACTTAATACATACAAACGCATCAGATGGACGAAGCTATATACGGCAGAGCGAAGATGTGAAGCGGTGGACGATGGAAGTATGATTAATTTTGTGTATGTCTCGTTCCAATTGAAATGAAATTATGAAGAATTTTGAGAAAAAATATCACTTCTAAGGCACGTGCACAATAATATCTTTTTTTTTCCAGGAAAAATTAATAAAAAATAAGTGTAGTGATTTATATGCCAAAATTTAATAGTTTGTATGCATTATCGCTAAGAAATACAATTTGATGGTTTAGATGCAAAATCGCCGATAGTTTGGTGGGTTTAGTGCAATTAAACTATAATTTATTTTAGTTACATAAGCAAATTTTTTATATATTAAACTGTCAAAATTTTGTATGATTTGGGTCGAGAGATTATTTTTTTGACGAAAAGTATTATTTTAAAGAGACATATCTTTTCAACTTTTGACTTTTGAGTTGGTGAATTTTATTTATAGATACAATACAAGCACTTGTGTGTTATATAACTTAGAATTACGCTGACATTAATTTTAAATATTAAATCTTTGCATTTCAGAAAAAAAAAAATATATAAAGAAAGCCACATATCTGTTAAACTCTAATAGGTAAAAAATTAAGTTCAACCTATCACTATGTGGTCTTCTTATACGTATGATTTAAATTTGTGAACTTGGGAAAAATGCATATTGTTGGCTCTTCAGAAACATTTTGGGGTTAAAACTTAAAAATAATGAGATGATGGAAGTGTGTGCACCGCAGCTGGATAGAAGTCAATGGTTGTTACTTGCAAACTTCTCTCAAATACTTATGATTCAATAAAAATGTGATTATAAGCAATTTTGTCAGAATCCATAATAAGGCAATTCTAATTGAGCAATGAGGATTCTTGTCTTTCTTCTGGTTGCCTTTCTCCAAGTTTTTCAAATGCATGCTTTCACAAACCCAAATGACTGTAAGTATCATTTTCACAGAATCCATTTATGATCTGTACAATCTGCCAATAAATGAAAGTAGGATATTTTCTTTTCTTGACAACAGAATGAACTTTGTAAGTGTTAAAACTTTCTAGGCATGTACATAACTTGCATCGATCCCTGCAGATGATGCTCTCAAGTCTGTAGCAGAAAAGTGGGAAAACGTGCCGCCGAATTGGGTTAGCAATGATCCTTGTGGGAGTGATTGGGAAGGGATTAGCTGCACAAATGCTCGTGTCACTTCCATGTAATTAACTACACACAAGTTTCTATTAGCACTCATAGTCATGCCTAACATAATTGTGCTTAATCATCATATAACATCTTATTTCAGCACATTAGCCAGCATCAATTTAGGTGGTAGGCTATCACCAGACATTGGAAGTTTATCTGAGTTGCAGATTCTGTAAGTCTTTGGTTTGTTGATTATCATTCATAATGTTCCCCAATTTCTTGTTCATATCCCTGCATTTTCTGAAAATCAACTTGTTTCATTAGGGATCTTTCGTACAATGGTATAGGTGGATCACTGCCTTCATCAATTGGACAATTGACCAACTTGACAACCTTGTAAGGAAATTATATGACATTAAATCCACCAGTTCATGCAAATATTGAAGGAATTGTGTGCATTGCAGAGTCCTAGTTGGTTGTGGATTTTCTGGTCCAATACCACCCTCCATAGGTTCTCTACAAGATTTGGTCTACTTGTAAGTGTTTTGTGCATGATTTTCTATCTTCTTCTAACTGTTATTTTTGGGAATAAATGTATTCAAGATCACTTACTGTTCATGTTTTGAACTTTGAGATAAAAGCATATCTATTTATCTGCAATAGGTCTCTGAATTCAAATCACTTTACCGAAGAAATACCACCATCCATTGGTCAGTTATCAAAACTTTATTGGCTGGACATAGCTGATAATGAGCTCACCGGAAGTATCCCTGTCTCCAGGGGAACCAGACCTGGTCTTGATATGCTTCTCCGCACAAAGCACTTGTACACCTGCCTATTCACCTTTTACATTTGTTCCAGCTTTTTTTTTTTTTTTTTTTTTTGTTTTAAAGATTTTGGTTGGCTTAACAGTGGTTTTAACTCAAACCATTTCGATCTTACGTAGCCATTTTGGAAAGAATCAGCTGTCTGGTGGAATACCATCTCAGCTCTTTAGCTCAAAGATGCAGCTTACACATTTGTAAGTACCTAATTAATGCATTTAAAATAAATATGATGTTACCATGTAATATCAGATTGGTCTGATAATCTTTATCTTCGCAGGCTTCTTGAAAACAATCAGCTAACTGGTCGCATTCCCTCATCACTGGGGCTCGTGCAGAACCTCACGGTTGTGTGAGTAACAATAATCACATTTACTGCACAGAAAGACAATTTCTTGCAGTGAGGAAAAATTTAATAACCATATCTTGGTTGTTGCTATAGACGGCTCGACAAGAACTTTTTAAGTGGATCTGTTCCTGAAAACCTCAACAACCTCACCTCCATACAGGAGCTGTAAGTAATTTGATGGGCTTATTTGAATAAACTGCATTGACTTCCTACCAAGGTTTATATGCATGAATAAATTTTCCAGGTACTTGGCAAACAATAATTTGACTGGGCCTCTACCCGACCTAACTGGCATGAATTCGATCAATTACGTGTAAGTGGAACACAACATTTTACAGAACACAGAAAGCAGAACTGTAACTAACTTGAAAATGTTGGGAGTGTATTTATGCAGGGACTTGAGCCATAATCCATTCGATGCAACAGATGTTCCCCCATGGTTTTCATCTTTGCCGTCTTTGACCTCATTGTACGTTTCCCTCTATTTTCGATTGTGATATCTCTGAAGGGGGAGTGAGGATAATAATGAAGATATGCAGGATAATGGAAAGTACACATGTTGAAGGGGAAATTCCAGTTTCCTTGTTCAGCCTTTCTCAATTGCAAACTGTGTAAGTACATAACTATTTAGCAGTAATGCAGGAAAATAGGATGATCATGAAAAAGTCATGATTTACACCTTTTACCTTGTCAGATTACTGAAGAACAATGGAATCAATGGTACATTGGATATTGGCTCCAGCTATAGCACACAACTGCAGCTAATTGATCTGCAAAACAACTCCATCGAAGAATTTGATCAGCGAGCAGGTTATAGTGTTGGAAAGATTATGTAAGCTGTTCTTCACTTAATTCATCTTTCTAGAACTTCATTTTTCTTTGAGCAACCCAAGCTAACCTAACCTTGTTGATCTGCATCAGACTCGTCGGAAATCCAGTATGTGAGACAGGAGGAGGAGGAGGCACAGCGAATTACTGCACCATTCCTAATGTGCAGCCTAATTCCTCATACTCAACCCCACCAAAAAAGTGCACGCCTTTTCCATGCGATCAAGAGCTTAAAGTTGCTAGCCCCACCTGCAAATGTGCAATTCCTTTCTCAGGCAACCTGTTTTTCCGCGCCCCTTCCTTCTCCAATCTGGCAAATTCAAGTGCTTACGAATCTCTTGAGAATAAACTGACCGAGTCATTCAAGTTACACGGTCACCCTGTGGATTCGGTATCACTGAGCAGCCCAAAAAAGAACACCGATGACTACCTCATGCTAAATCTGCTCGTTTTCCCGTCTGGCCAAGAATTTTTTAATAGAACAGGGACTTCTGGAGTCGGGTTTATGCTAAGCAATCAAACTTTCAAGCCACCAGATGAATTTGGACCGTATTATTTCATTGGTGAAAAGTATCCACCATTTATTGGTAATTGATAATAAAGCATTATGAGAAATTTATTGTCTTACTAATACCCCAAATGATTATTTTGTTCATTCTCCAGTTGTGAATTCATCATCAGGCAAGTCTGCAAGTAAGCGTGTGATCATCGGAGCAGCAACCGGTGGATCTGTTCTCGTTTTGTTACTTGTCGTTGCAGGAGCTTACGCTTTCCGTCAGGGAAGAAGAGCTTCCAAAAAGAGTAATCCTTTCGGTATGGTTAGAGTTCACTCATTTTTCACTTGACTTGTGTTGATCTTATCATCCGATTCCAGTTATGATTATCTCCATGTTTGCAGCATCCTGGGACCCCAACTCAGACAGTGGTGGAGTTCCCCAGTTAAGACAAGTCAAAAGTTTTTCATTTGAAGAAATCAAGAAATGCACGAATAACTTCTCTGAAACGAATGCTGTTGGAAACGGTGGCTATGGAAAGGTTTTATCTTTTTTCTCTCAACATTTATCCTATCATTCTGCAGTAAGCCATACTAGCTCTGATTCATTTCTCAGGTGTACAGAGGGACACTTCCTGATGGGAAAGTAGTTGCCATTAAAAGAGCCCAGCAAGGGTCTATGCAAGGGCGTTTGGAGTTCAAAACTGAGATTGAGCTTCTCTCAAGGGTTCATCACAAAAATGTTGTCAGTCTAGTTGGTTTTTGCTTCGACAAAGGAGAACAGATGTTGGTCTACGAGTATATCACAAATGGCACGTTGACAGACGGTCTTACTGGTACTTGAATCCGTTTCCCTTTTAAGTTTCTGATCTGGAAACAAATATGAGTAGTAGAGTTGGACATAACTAAAACTGCATACTCATGCAGGGAAAAGAGGAATTAAGTTGGATTGGATGAGAAGACTTAAAATAGCTGTAGGAGCAGCCAGAGGGGTGCAATATCTGCATGACCTAGCAAACCCACCAATCATACACAGGGACATCAAATCGAATAATATCTTGCTGGACGAACGCCTGAATGCAAAAGTAGCAGATTTTGGTCTCTCTAAGCCTATGGATGAAGCTGCGGAACGGAGTTATGTGATAACTCAAGTTAAAGGGACACTGGTGAGTACATTTTAGATTGATCTCTGGATTCTGTATCTATTCTGAGCTAATTACTTTGTTGATCTCCATAAAATCAGGGATACTTGGATCCTGAATATTACATGACACAACAGTTAACTGAGAAGAGCGACGTATACAGCTTTGGAGTGTTGCTATTTGAAATTTTAACTTCAAAAACTCCTATAGTAAAAGGGAAATATATTGTGAGAGAAGTGAAGGTAGCAATGGATAAGAGCAAGAAGCTGTATAACCTGGAGCCAATTGTGGACCCAATCGTTGCTTCGAATATGTCACCAGGGAGCATCGAAAGGTTTGTTGATGTGGCGCTGAGGTGCGTTCAAGAAACAGGTGCTGACAGGCCGAAGATGAGTGAAGTGGTGAAAGAGATAGAGAGCATTATGGAGATGGAAGGTCTGAATCCAAGTACTGAAGAATCTGCATCAACTTCAGACAGTTTTCAAGGAGCAAACAAAGGTTCTGCTCATCCTTATCAGATGTTAGATTCCCAATCCCATGCCTCAAATTATTCTTCTAAAATGTTAGAAGGCAGGTAGGGTTGCTTTAGGGTGTATAAAAATTTCTGTATCTTCAGCCAAGATTGCCTCTCATCCATGTTAAGAAATTTGTTAGGAATTAAGGGGAAAACATTAGATTGATTGTGTTAGAATTGGTTATAATTGTATATTTTCTTAAACTTGGTCCCTCAATCTTATTTGTTTTTTTATCATAACCTGTAATCTTGTTTTTATGTTAATTACTAGTGTTATTAATATGAGCAAAAATGAAAAGAATAGACATATTTATTTATTCAGAGGCTTGTTGGATCTGCAGGCTACGTTAAAGGTAGATGATCAAAATGAAAAGAATAGACATCATTCTTCTATCAATATATCGTATTTCCACCACAGTCATCTCTGTTTCTCCTAAAATCATTTTAGGATATGTACATCAATTTACCAATTTCCCAAATCAGCGCTGTCTACAGACTTCACACTTGACCTTCTCATGTATACACAACAGGTGAGAAAATATCAAAACTAGTCCGGTAACTTAGGTTGATTCCAATTTTAGTCCTGTAACTTTTTATTTTCTCAATTTTAGTCCTGGAGTTGTCAATTTTAGTCCTGTAACTAAGGTTGATTCCAATTTTAATCCTGTAACTTCTCATTTTCTCAATTTTAGTCCTGTAACTTTTCATTTTTTCAATTTTAGTCCTGTAAATTTTCATTTTCACAGTTTTAATCCTGAAGTTGTCAATTTTAGTCCTTATATTGCCTCAAAATTAAAAAACTCACTGATTTGGGTCGGGGTCATTTTTGTTTCCGAACGGGCAAATTATAATTAGATGGTCGTTTAATTTTTTGATTATGTGGTAGTCCACGTGTACAATTTACCGGAAATAAAAAAACTCCAATTCTTCCGGTGAGTATTTTAATTTTAATACCAAAAAGGACTGAAATTGATAACTCTAGGACTAAAATTGAGAAAATAAAAAGTTACAGGACTAAAATTGAGAAAATAAAAAGTTACATGACTTAAATTGGAATCAACCTAAGTTACATGACTAATTTTGATATTTTCCCCACAACAGGTTTACAAAAGGTATTTAATTTATGTCAAATATGAGCTGTTCACACTACTACAAACAAAGTTAGTTGCAATTTCTAGAAATTTACTTGGATTAAACAAAACGAACAACAATGTAAATCACAAAACCGTATGAATTGGATTTTCTCCATTTAGGCAGTTATAAATTTCCTTCATTTGTAATCATTGATTAGCATTTGATAAAGTCAATGATGTGGCATTGATGTAATAAATAACTAATAATGAAGGATTCTCATGAAATCTACAAAGTCCAAATGAAGAGGGATCCCATAATTACATACAGAATGAGAGAACAGCTTCCATATTTAACCGACCAACTATTATCCAACAGCATTTTTTGATGCCTCCATTAGTTCATGTACTTTATGCACAGATGATTTCCTGCTCTTACTTGCTTTTTCTCCTTTTGGTCTCATATTTGCTGCAGTAATGAGCTTATAATCAGAACAGGACATTTCGCTAAATTTTCCAAACTTATCTTCATAGAAGTGCCAAATTTCGAACCTGTTTAAAAAAAGGATTACAGATAGAAATTTTTAATCCCAAGCTGAACAGATGATTTTAGTTGAAAAACATCACAATATTTATGACTATAAATGCACACCAATAAGCCAGGAACTGAAATGGTGCATATTTTCCATAAATATCTTCAACGTCTGCTTGAATAGTCTTTTTTGAAGAGCATTTTGCACGAACCTGCAATCATGGGGACTATTATAGAAAGATGGCAATAAATGAGTTCAAAGGATAGTGCGAAAATGATGGGAAAGATATACACCTGTCGTAGATGCCTAATAGTTTCTGAATCTGTTGGAATGACATGGTAAAAACCCATGCACATAAGCACATTCGAACATGTGAATGGCCCAAATCCATCCATCGTTCTCATCTTCTCTACCAACTTATCATAGTCAGATAAGCTTAGTGTACTACCCAAATATTCTAGTTCTTGCAATTGAATTCGGCCTTCAATGATTCCTCGAGCAAGATTTATTACACGACTTGCTCTGTAGCCAAGATTACAACGCCTAGCCAAAAACTCCTCATCAAGGCTAGCTAATTCTCTAGGGCTTGGAAAATTCCCAATTGTAGTGATGACATGATTTTCTGTAGTTTCGAAAGGCTTCCTTTCTGTTGAATGTTTCCGACCTCTAGACCTTTTCTTCGATTCTTTACCTAAAGGAGTTACAGGAGCAAAATGTTTAATTTCAGCTGTTTGACAGCTGGATATAGTTCCAGTTTCAGCTATGACGGTTGATGCATCGGATGACATGTGCTTCAATTCTGCCTGAAGCTCGCAAAGTGATTGCGCCATGCTTAAAGTTCTTGACCACCTGCATAAGTAAACAAGATGAAGGGTAAAAGTTGATATTTCACTAATTTTCCTTTGATGAAGCAATTCAAACATAAATTATGCAGTCCAGAAAAAGAGAGGAAAAAATATGCACATAGAAAATGAGAGGAAAGGTAACCTCACTCACTGGCAATTGCACAAGAGAATACATTTGACCATGTCTTCAAACAATGTAGGTGATCGGAACACTCTTCCGAACCCCCTCACTCTAGCTTCTTCATGCACCCTCTGGAATTCAATCACCCTCGTATCTTCTTCCTCCGACAATCGCAGCATTCTCCTCACTTGACTCTACATAATTAATCAAACTATCAAAAGGAAACACAGATACACGCAAGATATATGTGCAGATTGATCAATAGAATGTTAGAACATACTGACATCCCCTGAATAAAAGCTTCTTCCTTTACCGATTAATAAAAAACACACACACACGACAATAAATATCGTTTTTCTTTACAAAAATCACGTCAAGCATCCACTAGCACAATTGAAGTGACAGCATTTATTGTCGATGCAATATTACGAGGAGAAACCCAAAATACTTGATAAGAAATTCACACAATTAATAATTCCGATTAACAGCAAAATGAGAGTAAATGACACGCACCAGCAAATATTGGTGCTGAGGAGGGGATAGAGGGTGCGGCGTGAAAACAGTGAGCCGAAGAGCCTGAGGCGATTGAGAAACGTGAACCATGACGGAGGAGGTTTCGTCATCGGCGGTGGGATTAAGGCGAAGTGGGCGTTTGAGGGTTTTGGAATGTGGGTCCCAGTGGTTTGGCGCCATCATGAATAACCCGTGGCTGCAAACTGCCTTTTCTAGGTTAAAATTAGGGGCGACCGGGAGATCCACCGGCAGGCCGCCGTGGGCAGCGGCATCTTCTCGGTTCATTTTGGCGGGTTTAGGGTTCGTATCTAATTGGTTAATGGTAATTCCGCGGGCAAGATTTTACCCAAAATCAACTATTTGTGTTTTTGTTAGTTGGTAGTTAAGGAGATGGATTAATTGAAACGTCTAAAATTAATTATCGACTCGAACCCAATAACCGGTTATAAAGATTTTTTTTTTTAGGGAAAGTAAACTTCATAAATTAAAAAGCCATAAAATCGGCCTCCACATCAGTATCAATCGTACCCGGAAGTCAGGTCGACACAAACAAAGTAGAACAAGAAAAAACAAATAAAGCTAGTTTGTGAGCTACTATATTGCCCTGTCTTCTCATCCAAGCAAAAGAGACAGTATCAAACTGGTCTCTCATACGCAACACCTCCGCAATAATTCGACCTTTGTACATAAGGTCAGGCATCGGCCTAAGTAAAGCATTGATCACTACCTGAGAATCAGATTCCACTTCAAGAACCTTCACTCCTCGTTGCAACGCAAGTTCCATTCCTTTTTTAATAGCCATAGCTTCAACTACTTCCACAGAAAACGAGCCGCTGCATCGAAGACCATAGCACCATAGAACCTGTCCGTAGTGATCGCGGGCCACCCCAGCAATGGAGGTCCCCATACCCACTCGTACCGACGCATCCGTGTTTAACTCTATTACTCCAGCTCCTGGCGGATGCCATTGCATTTCCCTCTTAATCTGCAGCGCTTTCGGCCTCCCATGCAACTCCCGTAATTCCTTAGCCAGAAGCAACGAACGTGAAACAATCTCAGATGGCGAAGTGGATTTGGCAGTGAACACCAGACTATTGCGATCGGTCCAAATCCTCCATAGCAGCACCACGAATAAGCACTGGGCCTCTGGTTGTAAACGGCCCATAGCTTCCTCCACCCAGACCTCCAGCAAGCCGTCGACCATATCCGCCAACTGCACTCCCAACCGTCCATCATTCCACACCTCCTGCACTCCCATACAGTCTCGAAGAGCGTGCTCAGCAGTTTCGATCTCCACACCACACCGTTTGCAAAACAGATCAATATCTACGAATTTGGAAATAAGATTAACATTTGTCAACAAAATACCATGAGCCACTCTCCATAAAAAATGTCGAACCTTTGGCATAACCGGTAAAGTCCAAATCCACTTCCAGATTCTCGAATTTCTCCTAGAATGATACACCTGATCCGAAGCACATAACACGTCCCTATATCCTGATTTGACAGTGTAAGAACCGTCCTTTGTAAACCTCTACAAAAGACCATCAGGCTGTCGATCCGAAAATATAGGCAGTGTGGTGATTCTAGCAACCATCGCAGGCTCGAACAACTCCTCAAGCTTAGGCACGTCCCACCCTTGTGAACCAGGAAGAAGTAAATCTGCAACCGTAAGATGACCGAGACCCTCCACCGCATCGCCAACAAATGGATCACCACCATCTAATAACCAAGGATCACCCCAAACCTTCACACTCCTCCCGTCCCCAACAACCCATCCAAGACCCCCTTCAAGAACACACTTTCCTTGACAAATACTTTGCCAAGTAAAGCTAGAGTTGTGTCCAAAGTTGGAGCTCCTAAAACACCCTCTTGGAAAGTACCTCGCCTTCAAAACCCTTGCCAACAAAGAATCCTGAAACTGCATCAATCTCCAACCTTGTTTAGCAAGCAACCCATCATTAAATCTTGCCAAGTCTCTAAGGCCCAGCCCGCCCTCGTGTTCTGGCCTACAAAGTACACTCTTTTTGAGCCAATGCGTTCTTCTCTCATCATCTTTCTGTCCCCATAAGAACCTGGTAATAGCGGCCTCAATTTTATAAATTGTCTTCAAAGGAATCTTGAAGCAAGACATTAAATAGGTAGGAATAGCCTGAGCCACCGATTTTACCAAAGTGAGTTTCCCTGCATAGGATAAAACTCTGCTTTTCCAATCTTTCAGCTTCTTGTAAACCCTATCCACCAATGCCCGGAACATCTGGTCTCTGGACCTTCCATAAGAGGTAGGAATTCCCAAATAGATCGAGTGTTGATCTACCCTATGAACTCCCAAAATATCAGCCAACTCCTCTCCTCTAGCTTGAGTAACCCCGTTGCTGAACATAAAATCCGATTTCAGCAAATTTATCTTCTGACCCGACGCCTGCTCATAAATCTTCAGAATCTCCTTAATTCTCCCTAACTCACCAGGTGAGGCTCGTCCAAATATCAAAGTATCATGTGCAAAGAAAAGGTTAGAGACCACAGGTGCACCCCTACAAATTCTCACACCATGCAAAACTCCACTCTCAATGTCCCTTCTAATCAGACTAGACAACGCTTCAGCACAAAACATAAATAAATAAGGAGACAAATGGTCACCCTGACGAATCCCCCGGGTCGGACAAAAAGACTCAGAAGGAACTCCATTAATCATAACAGAGAAAGAAATAGTAGAGACACAACGCATAATCGTATCCACTAAACCCCCAGTCACCCCAACTTTCCGCAGAACACCCTCCAAAAAAACCCCATTCCACTCTATCATAAGCCTTGCTCATATCAAGTTTAAAAGCATAAGAACCCCGCTTTGTAGCTTTGCTATGCTTCATAAAATGAAACACCTCAAAGGCTAACAGAGCGTTATCAGTTATCAGCCTACCCGGGACAAAAGCCGATTGACAAGGATCAATAAGTCTAGGCAATAAAGGCTTAAGACGATTAGCAATGGTTTTAGTAATAATCTTAAAAGACACATTACAAAGACTAATAGGCCTAAAATCCGCTGGGGAGGTTGGATTCCCTGGTTGATTGGACTTGGAGACTGTGAGTACTAACGACTAGGGGAAATTATTGTTTTCGTCCATAATACTTTTTTTCCCTATTCACGTTTATATATTTTTGGATTTTTTTTCATCTTGTAACTTATTTATTTTGCTGACACCTTAATCTTTGAAAAAGTGTGTAAGTTACTAAACATAAATTAAAATTTAAAAAAAAAAGATGTACTAGTATATGATAAAAACCATAATTTAAAAATCAATTGAAAAGAAAAAAAAAAGTAGTGAAATTAGGGAGAGTTACTAGTGCGCCCCGGGGGTATCCGTAACCCCATTCATCCTAGTCGTCCAAAATTCATCTCCACCGTCCAAATTTGAATCTTCAATATTAGGTCAACAAAACATCAAACGATAAGCTTTACCTATGTTCCCTAGTCGTATTATCGTCGCTCATTTGTTGTCGGACATGCTCATATGATCCCGACCTTTGTACTACTACCCGATAAAGTTTAGAATTGTTTCGGTATCATTCGCCTCTGGTTTCCGAATTGAAGATGTCGAAGCCAAGCCACGAAACTAAAAAATCATTGGGCAATTCAACCAAGTCGGATTTTTCGAGCTCGAATATCAACCATGGTGATCTACTATGTGGCCATATGTTGAAGCCGGTGGAAGTTATTTCCATGACAGACAGAAATCCTGTTCGGAGATTTATTTGTTGTCCTCTCCAATCGGTAGTTCATTTAATTCGGTTTCTATTGCCTGGGTTTCACGTTTTTTCAGTTCGTATAGGAATACAGATTCTGAATTTCGTGCCCCTAATTCGTTACTGTTGACCTATTGCGGATAATCTAATATATCACTATGTTCTACAACTGTTTTGACCATGCTTATTTTCTTCATAGAACTAGAGTCGTGTCCAAATTCGTCGATTTAGTGTTGTAGTGGTTTTTAGTCCCAAATGCCCTAATTTGTTTAACTATTTGAGTTTTCTATTCTGAAACAAAATTTTAATTTTGTAATTATTGTGTTGTGGTTCATCTTCGAATGTGCAAGGACTCTACTTTTTTTTTTTGATTTGCGAATATCTGTTGGTTCATTTCAAGTACTAATATATTTTTTATTTTTTAAACCAGTGTCTGTTGTTTCTATATCTGTTTTCGTTGATTGTTTCCTCAATTTAGCTGGTTTAGTGTCAGTTTTGTATCCTGTATTTGAGTTTGATTTACAATTTGTTTAGTGATTCATTTGCCCTTTCCCCTGTTGAATTCTTGTAAAAAAAAAATCATTGGTTGTATAATACGATATCCTGTTATTTCATGACATTTGAATAGGTAAATGATTGTCACTTTTGGTTGTGGATTGATCCTCCTCTCCCACAATTCCAGAGGGATTTTATTTTGAAGTTGAAGACTGAACGGGATAAATTGAAATATGAATTGGACTGTAACTTAGGGAAGGAGAAATACTTATATGAAAGGTTGTGTCTGAAGGAATCTGGTCTTGCTGATATTGAAGGAACTAGTGATGAGCTCTGTTGTAGAAATGTCGAGCTTGAATACCAGTTAGCTAAGTATAAGAAAGCTAAAGTTGAAGAGAAAGAGTTGAAATTTCATTTGCTGGAAGATCTTCGAAAAAAAGATTTGGAGATTCGGATGAAGATTTTACAGTTAAAACTTATTTTATTTTGTGGTTTTCTTCTAATTTTACTTTTAGCTTTATCTAGTTGTAGGTTTTGGGGCGTAACTTATTGCTTTGACAAGTTAATGCTGATGTAGGTTCTCTATCCATCTCCTAAGTAACCTCTAGTCCTCTAGTAGTTGATGTGTAAGCCTTTTGTTGTTCCTTTTTTAGTAATTTGTAAATAATTTGCCGATATATACCGTTGACTTTTGGATATTAAGTTATTTGAACGTTTATCTATTTTCTTTCCATTTGGAGTACTGTATATCTTGCTCTGCCTACCATTTCAAAATCTTCTTTACATTTGGTGTACTGTTTATCTTCCTCTGCCTACCATTTCAAAATCTTTTAACACTGCTATGATAGTTCACAAAGCCATGTAGTATGAGTTTGTTATTCTTTTCCCTCCAGTGTTAATTGTTTTCTACTTGCGTATTAAATCTAGAAATTTTGTTCTGTTTTTTCATACGCAATTCCCGCTTAACAATTTGGAAATGTATAACATTGTTCCCATCTTGTAAATTTGGGTAGGCAATTTATATTTATTTTTGTATTGTAAATACTGCTTGTTATGATTTTCATTCAGTCGCAACCTCCCCATGGAAATTGGACAATCAAATAGCCTAAAGTTAAACCATACATTACATGAATCACCACTCAGTCATAACATTGGTTAGTTACAAATAACAAACTCCAAATTCCTTGATTAATGTTACATAGCAAAATAAAAGTTTTACAATCTCGTTGGTAATCTAATCCACCACCGTCACCACAAAAGACAGATTAGTCTCTTCATGCAAGCGGAACATGAGCTCTGTTCCCACAACAAGGCCGTTGTCCTCCAAGAAATTATTCACGTTCTCCTTCAACTTTGTCCGATAAGATTCGTGTTTTATACCAATCTTCCAGCTTCTCGTACCCATTCTAACCTTCACTTTATCAGCAGGCATGTTCTTGAAAGAAGCGTAAGTTCTCCAGAATTCTCTTGGTATTGGCTGAATAAAACACAAGATTAGACTTTATATATCTTCTAATTCGTCTTGATTAAGAAATTCAATTTTTGGTGCATCGAATGTATGCAATCATTTTCAGATAATGTATGTTGTGGATTTTTCCAACCGACTTAACATCGTGTGACTAGATCGTACTTGTCCGGTGTATAGTATTTAACGAATGCTAGTGCATCAGAAAATATAATTATTTGATTGAATACCGTTGTCTTTATATAATCAAAACAAGTATTTATAAAAAAATTGTTAAACCAGATCCACACACAAGATTATAGTTTTAAAAATTGTAAATAATAATTTATTTAAAATCAAATACCATACTAAAAAATTATAGTTTTCTTACAATTAGGTATATTTAGGCATTGAGCTGAAATAAGTCAATCTTTGAAGCGCAAAACAATGGCATCACTAAAGTGAGCTTTAAAATTTCACTGTATATTACTTTTCAAAACATCCCCAATTTTAACTAGACCTACATACAAATAGATTATTGAACAACATAAATCAATCTACAATACTTATATTTTTTAAGCCTTAAACATGAGCGTACCAGATATTTTTTGATGAAGTGCGTGTTTTGTAAGACTATTTTGAAGCAATTTGCAACTTTGGGTGGGTGTGAACTTTCAGGACGATTGCGGTAATCTGGTGGAAGAATCATCTTGTGCTTCATGTCATTTTTTCCAGTACTCTGTGTATAAGGGGGATCTGGTTCCGCAAATCCTAACAAATTCAATATCCCAAATGTTAAAGGTTTTAATATTCGAATTGTATTTGAATACATAATTATCTGACCTGATATAGGAGATGATTCAATATTCATGTAAACATCAAGTCTTTCCAGTCCTTCCCGATCGAATACCTCCACAAAAAACTTACTAGTGTCTTGAGTTTCAAAAACCATAACTTCATCATCTTTAATGCAGTTTTGAGTTAAAAACCCTTTCCAGCCAGTTGTGAACCATAAATACCCATCGATTTCCTCCACCTGTATCCATACTTATTAGTTAGTGTTACCACCGGTGGTATCTTCCCTTCATCCCAAAAATTGAATTTCTGTGGGAGTTTCTGACAATGAAACCAGAATTTGTTTGAATTAGGGTTAATTTAACACCATTAAATACTATCACGAGTTTTATAGAGTTGCTTACCAAATTGGGTTCCATTGAACTCGGGTCGTAAATCTTTAAGAACTTCCTTATCTCCTCATTCTGCAACTCTAAGTCTCCTGCCCTAATTCCTGCCGCGAGAGACATTTTCTAGAATTCAACAGTGAAACAATACAAATGGTGCTGCTTTGCTTATATTTGGGGGAACTAATTGGTGTTATATTCTATGCATTGCTTTTTTATTTAAATTAAAGTCAGGCCTTATAATTTTGAAGTCAGCATTCCACATTTTTTTTCCTTTATAATTTTTAATTTTGAATTGATTAAAATAGAATAATTTTGATTTGAGCATTCCACATATTATTCACCTTTTTTGTTTTAAACACAGAAGAATATTTTTTTACTTACATAAAATAGAGTTATTTTTTTATTTTGAATTTTGTCTATAACTAATAAAACAATATTACTGATAAAACAACAAAATATAAGAATAAGAGAGACAAGTTGATTTTCAGAAATTTGTAATGATCATATTAAATGGAAAAAGAATTAATAAAACTAGGGTTGTTCATGGAGTTCGGAGTTTACCGAACTCGAATCGAAATCTGCACCAAAAAAGAACCGTACCGAAAAGATTATGGACTTTTTTATTTTAAACGTACCGAAACCGAATCGAATATTCTTTTGGTACGGATCTGGATATTATCAAATTAACTGTACCGAAAAACCGAATGTGACCGTACCGAACCGTATCGTACCGTGAACAACCCTACATAAAACAAATTGCACTTGTGATTTGTGTAATTTTTAATCAGTTCGATTAGCTTTTTTATTATTAATACAAGATAAAGTATTATGCTTTATACAATTTATTGATTTACTGTTTGATAAGTAAAAGCAAGACATTTATAGAACAATTTTGCAAAAAATAGTTGATTAAATAAAATCAACAAAACAAGTAGATTAAATTAAATCAACAAAACAAGTAGAAAATTTTTGCAAAAAATAGTTAATTAAATAAAATCAACAAAACAAGTAGATGAAGCTATCAACAAAATAAGTAGATTAAATAAAATCAACAAAACAAGTAGAACAATTTTGCAAAAAATAGTTGATTAAATAAAATCAACAAAACAAGTAAATAAAATAGTTGATTAAATAAAATCATCATAAAATGCATTAAAGAGATTTTCTCATAACACATGAATTATCATAACGGCCGAAGTAATTGGTAACAATAACAATTAGTCAGCTTTTTAGACGAAGGCATCTAGGAAACTGGTGTCTTAACAATAATTATCATATAGTAAGACAAAATATTTAAAAATCAGAATCCATGATTAACCATACATTATGTGTTCATATAACGTGGATTAAATAAGAAAGTTCAGTTAATGTTTCAAGCAGCTAGCATTGCATAGTCAGCACATGTTAAATAACGATTATAAAATGATTAAAGAGAAACAATCTAAACCAGCAGAAGATCAGTTAATTCAACACCCTCACGTCCATGGTGAGTTCGTTCTCCTTTTCAACCAAGTTAAACCTTAGTTTATTTCCAACTCCCAAATCACTGTCTTTCAAAAACTCCATCATATTAGTAGTCAGGGATACTCTATGTGCCTCCTCCACCACACGTACTGTCCAGACCTTCCCTCCCATCCCAAGGATTGCTTTACCAGCTGGTAATTGTTTCTGTAATGCTTCTTCTCCCCATAAAGGGTTTAGTATCGGCTAGAATAAAAATTTGGATAAAAAAAATTAAAAAATAACCATCAGAACTAAACTAGGTTCATTCTATTATAAAAGAAGTTGATTAAATTATAGTATTTCTTGTATGAGACGAGATAATGGCATAAGACAAAAAAAAAAGGGTGTAACTAAAGGATTTGCTCATTAACAGTTTTGGAAATGAATAGGTGTTTATTTTTGTTATTTCATGCCCTGAAACGTTATCATTATATATTGTTCTAAAGTGTTATGTTGATATATGTGTTCTATACCATCACCTGTAGTGAGTGTTCATTTTTAATCGAACCACTGTGGGAATATAATTTCCCCCTTGTTTCTTTTATATTTAATTACCGAAATTTCCAAGGGCGAAGTAAATTTTGGTAATTTCAAGCTTACATATCTAGGACGTGCTTTAGGTTTGTACTAATAATATTACTTGCAGTTAATTTTGCGCTTCTGTGAATAAGACCAACAATGACTTATTTTTTTGGTAATGGATGTAACGAGGACTGATCTAGGTGTCTTTCAAGTTACCACATATAATAAAATGATATGCTAAAGTATTTTATGTAGTTGTTGAGTATGTCCAACACCCGATTCACTCAGAATTATCATTGTTTTTGTTGCTAAATTCTTTCATTTATCCTGATATATAAGAAGCAACATTTTCAAGAAAATATGAATACCGGAAGTGGGTAATAATCCATACCAGATACTTCTTTATTGTGTGAGTCACCCTGATGACAATGTCATAAGATGGTCCTTCAACACAGGTTTGTGGTTGTTCAAAAAACTCCTTTTCTGAAATAACTTTAACAACCCTTGTCAAGAACATTACTAATATTACCATAAAGCATACAGAAAAAATTGCTATGTGTGATAGTCTAACCTTCTGGCGTAGGAGATCTCGGACCGTTGTATATATCCAGCTTAAGACAAGCAGACACCGACAAAATATCCACATCTAGCTCATTAAGTCCTATTTTTTCAAATATTATAAACTCCCCGAAATTAACACGGTTGTCAGTCACAAACTTGGGCCACCCTTTTGTCATCCAGCAATGGTCGTCCTTAAATACAGTCTTAACCTCCCACGTGTATCTAAACCTATTTCTTAACAACAAAATACTGGGTATTTTCCTTTGACGGTAATACCTCTGGAAATCAATCGGGACCCTCTGATAATGTACACGCAAGTCAAATTCCAAACAAACAACAAAGAATCCCTAAATAATAGGCAATATAATGATAAATTCAAAACATAATGAAGAAGCACTTACTATTTGTCTTTCCATGTAATCGGCAATATAAATCCTTATGGATTTAGGGTTTCCTCTGGCGAGTTCCCGCCTTACTATCTCCTCGGGCGATTCGTCATCTGAGGAAGAGTTATCATCAATGGTTTTTTTCCCTCGACGCCCTGACATTTTCTGGGGTAGTATCCTCATCGGAGGAAGTGATGACAATAGGATTTTTTGAAGAAGATGCCATTTTTTTTCCGAAAGGGGAGGTATATATCCCAAATAGAGTGAGACGAAATTATAATTTTGGTTACCTATTTGGGGTTGTCCCTTTAAGCTTTGGGTTCTGGGCCCGAGGGAATTATTGGAAGCGGTTTCAGGCGTAGTATAAAAGCTATTTCTGTACAGCCCAAGAAGATTAACAACTCGATAATGACATTCTTTGCTTCTAATTGTTTTTAATTTTGATGGTCTAAACAATTCAAAGCTAAGCAATGATTTTTTCTTTTAATAATTTTATTATTTTACCGAAAGTGTTAAGTAAAGATATTTTTTGTACTTAATAATAATATTACTAAACAAATTGTTTTACGTTATACCTTTATTAATCCCTTTGATTTTGATTATATTGTATTTGATTATTAAACTCAATGGACAATTTTGAATTTTGCAAATTTTGGATTCTACTGCACAATAGCGTCTACATTATTCAATTAACATTTAAGACTATACATTGATTAGAATGGAAAATTTTAATACTATAGAATATGATTATTTCGGTACAAATCGATCACACACCAATTTTTTTTTATCTAATTAAAAGAAATTGATTAAACTTATTGACATATATGTACCCGCTTAAAAAATATGTTAGTTTATCATTTTTAATCTTAAATTTTTTATTCTAATTTACCAATAGTGTGTAAGATATATTAATAATTTTATTGTCACATTTGAATGAGTCCAATGTCTAAATCTGTAAAACAACAATACATACTACTAATCATGTCACATTAATATAAACTACAATATGTATTAAAATTTATAAATTTTAAACATGGTATTTTCCAAAAACAAAATTATTTATCCATAGGCGACTACGGCCCCGTAGACATCCGTGCATGCATACAAAAAAGTTACCTCCACCATATCACCATTTTAATGTATCTTCCATTTTGCCAAAATAATGTAGACAACATAAAAAAGAAGGGTACACCTCAGTCTTCCACTTCACTGCACTTTGATTCCAACCATGATGCCGTCTCTGAAATCTTTTTACCGAACCATTTTACAGCGTTTGCTTCAACTGCTTGTCTCTTTATGTTTGACGGTGATTCTAGAAGCCATACCAGAACCTTTAATCGTAAATCCTGACTTAACTCCTGTATTGATCAATTTGAACTGTTAAATAGAGTTTAAGTAAGTTTGTGTACAAGATATTACATTAGAATATGATACGTACCTCCATTTTACCCATCGTATGTGATGGTATGAAATGTTCATCGTGCCTAAAGGCACGCATGTTCTGTATAATAAATACGCCACAATCATAACTACAAAACAAAGACCGTTGACAATGTACGATTATGAATTTCCACAAAATATAGATTTTTAATAGTTAAAGCGGCAATGATCGTTATATTACGTATTCTTTTGCTTCTTTCCCCTAATTTCAGTAACCACCTCATACAAATCAAAATCCAGATGGTATAGTCCACCCTTTCGTGCCTCCTCGATTTCTTTTTCGAATGCTTCTTTTATCCCCAGTAGCTTCACGATTTGGAGGATAGGTCAAAACATTAGACACTTGTATTTTTCTGTTTTAGCCCTACAAATCGCAGACAGTAATAATATTGATACTCATAAGTAGTTTCACTGCTTGAATTGTCCGTTCGTCCAACTTTTCCCCTTTGCTGACACCAGAATCCAACATGAAAGCTTTCATGTATAACGTGTCAATATGCAGCAGTTTGAAATGTCCAGTAGTGTACAGCGGGACGAAAATCTGAAAGGTCGGCATGTAGTGTAATAAGAATAAGTAGTGTTTTCTAGAAATTTATTTCCCTCCATACATATTATAAATTCATACCCCAGCTAATTCAGCCACATGACACTTAACTATGTTTTCCTTTATTTTAGCAGTAGAGAAGTAATCTCGGAACGCTTCAATATCTTTCAAAACTGTATCCTATAATAAGATATTCTTAGATATAATTTTACAAGTAATCCGATGGTTAAAAAGCATATAATATTCAAAATTCCAAAACACTTACCATGGTGGTCAAAGGGAAGAACCATGCCTTTATTTTATTCTCTATAATTAAAGGCTTCTTGCCGTATAACTCCTCATAGTTCAATATGTTGCACGCAACGTCCACAATCTATTATAGGATGTAATAGTTGATAAAACCTATTTTTAAGTACACATCTTTAATTAGAAACGGTTGTTAATTATGTTACCTGGTTTTTCAGCCAAATCGTTGGAGAAAGTGTTCTCAACTCTGACCTTGTTAGGTGTCTGAATTTGTTTTGCACCAAAATTTCGCTGCCGGCAAAAGTATAACACGTTATGCACGACAGTACGAGTACAAACACCATTAACAATAGAATGAATGATAAATATACAAGCTGTACCCATTCGGCAGTCCATCTTCCAATGCATACATAACAACTTTCATAAATAGTTCTGATTTAAGTCTCTTTTTCTTGAATTTGTAACCCATCTTCTCACAAACATCAAAGAAACTATCCTCCTCCTTGTTTTTCATTGTCGACCTTTTTGGATCCAATACCGTGTTTCCGTTTATGTCCATGAGATTTGCTCTAATTAGTGTATTTAACCCACTATCGATATCCTGTAGTTCGAGAGCAAAATAAAAGTTAGAGATGAATTAGTTAGTATTTAGAATAGAAAATTGGACCAATATACAAGGAAAAATAGCACAAATGTGCATACCTTGAGTCCAAATCGTGTTAGTTTCTTTACTGCAACATTATCGACGGAATGACAGGAACTGTGTTGGGCGACTTTATTTATCCAAGACCTACTTTTTGGATATGGCCCCGTACTCTATGCAAACAAAAGTTATTGTTCATTTTAGTGTTCGTTCAATGTATATAGTGTACTAACTAATGATATGTTCAGACTACTAATTTGGAAAATTCTGAAGTATTCACTCAGAATATCGAATTCGTCATTCGGATAATACATAAATTAGAAGCTAATGTAATAGGCTATCTACTCTTACTTTGTTGTCGACCTATAAATTGTTGCATGCGCTACCACTCTACTAATTATTATGCCGTCCTCCGGTGAAGACCATATTTATGCATCATATGTTAGAATGAAAAACGAAATTAGTGATTTTCCATTTAATTTCTACGCCTATGGAATTATTGAATTGAGGAAAAAGGCTAATCTTTATTCCTTAATGAACCCGATGTATATATATTATGTTTATAACCCAAACATATACTAACAATAGGGGTGAGCACTAATCGATGAAAACCGACTTAAGCAACCGAACCGAACTGAAAATTACAATGTTGTTCTATTATTCAGTAATTCGGTTGAGTTATTGTTTATAAAATTTAAAAAATCCTTTTTTTCTGTACGGTTTTGGTTTGTTAATGAAAATAAACGAAATAACTTTAAATCAAATTTAATTAATAATGGTTATAATAATATTTTTAGGACTTCAAATTATTATTATCAAGTGAATCTATTAATTACATATTAATAAAATTTGGTGTATGGACATGGGAGTTTTGTGTGACTTTAGGGTTTAATTAAATCTTCAATGTGACTTTAGGGTTTAACTAATTTTTTTTCGGACCTTTACTTTATTAGTTTATTTTTTTCAGCAAATTTTAAATTTGATTTTAGTGCTATTCGGTTTGGTTTTGGTTACCGGCTACAGACTTTCTGGTTAATTTTTTTTTACTATTCGGTTCGGTTCGGTCACCGAATAACCAAATGGTCAACATTAAATAACCCCAATGTTTGATACCAGTTGTAGGATCAAGCGCTTGCCACTAGACTAAAAGCCCAGACTTGTAGTGAGGTGCTACTTTATTTCCTTTAACCCCATCTAGCTGCAGCACCACGGGTCGAATAGCCTCCGCCGGACTTGGCGCACCGGACCTTTATCGCGCCCGACTAGGCTGGGAGATGCTGGACTCCGCGCCCAACAATCTCCCCCCAAGCATCTGCCAGCCCTCTTGGCCAACAAATGCCTTCCACTGGGATTCGAACCCGTGACCTGTGCTCTGATACCAGTTGTAGGATCAAGCGCTTGCCACTAGACTAAAAGCCCGGACTTGTAGTGAGGTGCTACTTTATTTCCTTTAACCCCATCTAGGTGCAGCACCACGGGTCGAATAGCCTCCGCCGGACTTAGCGCACCGGGCCTTTATCGCGCCCGACTAGTCTGGGAGATGCTGGACTCCGCGCCCAACAGTTTCAAACAAACCATTTTAATTATAAAATTAATACCTGGGACTTCTTATCGGCAATTTCTTCATCTTCACTATCGGAATCAACCTTTATTATAGGTTGAAACCTTGTAAAAGATTCAGTCTATGCCAAAACAATTAAATTCAATGACATTGTTAATGTTTACTACTGAATACTCATTCTTAAACATAACATGAATATGCTATACCTTAGATGTACTACTTGGTTGTTTAAGACAAGCATCCAAATCATACCCAAAAACCTCTTTTGTTGATAATCGGTCACATAATATTGACTTGTTCGCCAATATTTGCTCCTGAATAACACAATTCCAATTTTTAATGTTAATTAGGCCTGATTACAAATAGATTTAGGGTTTGTGCATGCCACAAATAATGATCACATAAATTTTAATTCCAAACCTCAAAAGTATTGGTTTCGTCAACAATAACCGAAGCTTTTGCTATTTTAGCCATCTTAAAGCCTCGTCCTTTTTTGTAGGAAATCCTGACTTTAGGCAGTCCGTTGTTGTTATTCCATCCCACTTTTTAGATCTAACCCTGTCTTCATTAAGCACCTTTCGTTTCATACGGTCCAATGCAGATGACATGGAATCCACACACTCTCTAAATCTTTCCACTGTAACGCGTAACTCTGCAACCATCCGTTTCATTTAAGAACACCAACTAATGTTTGATTTTTGCGACTCAACGATGCACCTACACATGGCGTCTTGCGATTCGTGCAAGTACTTCATCTCTGCATTTGTATTTTCCACGCAACTCTTGAAGACTCTACAAAGCTGACCTATTGAGGTTGAAACCTCGACGTCGTCTGCACTGTCATCATCACTGTCCTTATTTCTTCGACTTGGGCCTTCACTTGACCACTTTTTTCTAGACTCTACATGCCATTTCCCCTGTTGTGAGTGTGGATATTTTTATGACAACTGCGGTTAACATGCATGCAGGTACATAATCATTTTTAAAACACTTTTTGTTAGTTTAGTACTGGCCGTAAACTTACCAAATTATTCCTACACCATTTGTTTCCAAAAATTTTCTGTTGGATGGCCTGTTGCGAAACAGGGTCTGTAATTCCTATCTGAGCAAATTGAATGTTCTCGATTTCACCGGTTGGCATCACCACAATCAAATAGTACAACTACAAAGTCCAAATCAATATTCAACACTCTAAAAGAAACATCAAAGCAAAATATCCTATATCCATCTTGTATTACAAATTAATAACCAAATTTTCAATGTTTAATCAACATTCATATGTGTTATATCTAATTAATTCACAATCATCCCTAACAATGCCAGTAGCCATTTTATTTTTAGTCAATCCACCCATGTTAAAGTTTTTTGGTTAGACCCGAAATGTCCAAATTAAACATGGACAATCATTATTCTACAAATATCATTGTGACCAACAATTATTACATGAAAGTTTCACACATTTGACCAAATTTGGTCATATGCCTTTTCATTTATACAACACATTTTGTAAGAGCATGCAGAGGAATTATTATTTGACCCATCTACTGAAGTTGCCAAATCATACCTGTAAGAATAAAATGCATCCGGTTATGCAACATCTTTTGTTCATGTCATTTAATTTGAATTTCTTGATCCCTTCAACCATGAGTTGAAATAAATGACTTGCCCAATTTAGGTCTCTAATTTTTTCCATCCTGTCCAGGGTGAATAAATACCCTATTTTCACTTCCATCTTCATTGATGGTCCCAGCAACATTCCAATAGCTAGCAGAATAAAATAGCGGGCCCTATCATCGACCTCCAAATTCCGTTTCAGAAATTTCTCTTCTAAATTTGCTACTCTGAGTACAGTACGACCTTGAATTTCACTACCAAATATATCTCAAATGTGTCTAACGTCATTCAAGTTACCATCGAGCACAACCTTCTCATCTCCTTCCGGCACACCCATTATTTTACTAAAATCCCCACAGGTGAGGCTATACTTTCTACTTCCAACCAACAGAGTGTGTGTATTCGTATCAAAACAGTGAACTAGGTTCCTTGTCAGCTCTTTGAGAAATGTGCATCCCCGCAGGTTCAGTACACCGGAAAACCCTACTCGTCTGAGTTCTCTGGTTGTATCGAAATCTACTTCAGTTGTAATTTTGCTGAACCTATCCACAGCGATAATGCACTCCAACGATTCTTTCACTGCTTTTTGACTTTTTCGTATTTTTGCAAATCTATATGAACACGTAAACACGACCCAAAATCATATGGGATCATTGATGCAATGCAAGTATACGACCAAGTTTTATCGATCCAAGAACTTAGTTGATCGGTGGATCCCTAAGATTACGAGTTTTGTAAAATTGTAGAGGCTTGTTTTGGTTTTTAGACTAATCAAATTAAAAGACAATAAGTGAATTAAGCAATAAAATTGAAATGAACAACTAAGCTAGAAAGCGATGTAAAACTTCGTTTAGAAGTGCAAGGTTGAGGGTAATGCTTCGGGTGAAATCCTTATGTCAGAATCAATGCTACGTAGTTAATTTCACTTATCTTGCACTACTTCGTTGGTTCGAACTAAGAGCTATCACTTAAGTTTTGAATACCGATCCCTTTTGAGGCTTGGGTGATCAAATGAACTAATTAGCACCTAACTAGTTACCAAAAGAACAAAAGATAGTGAATGACTTTAAACACGCGATGCACTTAAAGCATTCTCTCTTCACTAGGCCCCTAAACCCATAGATTAAGGTTCCTAATGTCTATTAATGGTGGTCTAGCCATCTACCCTCTCTCGAGTTAATAAACGACTAATTGAATCCGATTAATTAACCAAATTCCTCACCACAAGTTCGATTAACTCACACCCAACTCTCGCTGTAGCACAAATTAACCTAACAAGAGCTACTAAACCTAGTCAACCAATCTAATCAAGAAAAACACATTAATAGAAGCAATAGAACCAACTCAATAGCACAATCAAAGCTCCATTAACAACATAACACTAATTCCTTCATAAATCAAACACCCAAAGCATTAGGGGATTAGCTCATGGCTAATCTAACACAAACAATAGATAAACTAACAAATGAAATCAATAAACCCAATAAGCTCATCATAATAAAATTGCAAGAAAGCATAAATGAGAAAATTATACCAACTAAATTGAAAGATAAAGGATAGAAGTCACCTCAATAGAGTGATTACAACTTGGAATTGAAAATTGTTCTCCAAATGCTAGCTAAATTGTTCTACTAATTGAAAGAAAATTGAAATCTAAAAATTGAAGGTGAAAATAAACTATAAAGGTGTGTGGGGTGTGTTTTTCTAATTAGCTCTCTATTGTTTTTTTTAAAATCTGAGAATGAGGGCTTAAATATTGGGGAGGGAATGCTTGAAACGAAATTTGCAAAACAACCCCTCAAAATAAGAAAATTTCAAAAATTTCCAAAAAATCGTGCGCTACTCGACCGAGTAGATCCACTCGACCGAGTGGCTCGGTCGAGTACGCTTCATAGAGTCGTTAACACTTTTTCGCTACAGGTGACTCGAGCGAGTAGCTCGACTCGACCGAGTGCCTCGGTCGAGTAAGGCAAAATGGGCTCGAGCGCACTGGAAAAACCGACATTGACTCGCACGAGTCACTCGACTCGACCGAGTCAATGTCGGTCGAGTACGCTTTTAGAAAACGCTCCCCGCTTTTTCCCCAGGCTACTCGAGCGAGTAGCTCGACTCGACCGAGTGGCTCGGTTGAGTAGCCTGTTTTGCCTCCGCCTCTTCTCTTTTTTTGGGCCAACTTTTTGGGCTTGTCTTTTTCTCTCATAATGGGCTTGCTTCTTGGGCCAATTCTTTGCTAATAATTATATTCCTTTCGGCCCAATTCTTTTTCTTCTACATTTTTCTCGTTTTCTTCTCGATTTTTCTCCTCGCTCGACCTCATAAAATTATAGGCTCGTATTTTCTTCTAAAATTCATTCAATTTCCTGCAAAAATAACAAAAATGCCTTTCTCGACAATTAAGCACAAATGGTCAAATTAATGTAAATAAATGCAAGAAATCCAATTAAATTCGGCAAATTAAATGCATGAATTTCGAGCAATTTTCACACTAATCACCCCCCCAAACTTAAAGTGTTGCTCGTCCCCGAGCAACGAAAGAGATAAACAAGTGGGAGGATTGCGAGAAATGAGTGTCAAAAAGAATAATGTAGCAATTGTCAAGTTCCTTCAATCTAATCAAGCTTTTATGTACAAAAATCAACTAGCAAATTCACAAGTCATGTTCAAATCAATGCAAGATTCAAGTGCTCAATCCACAATATCCTTTCAAGTAAGTGTTTCACTCATCACTCAAAGTGTATCAAGGAATGTATGCACTCATCAATCAATTCACACAAATGCACTACCATAGGCTTGCCAATCATCTAAGTTCTCCACCACTTTCTAAGTGATCAATCAAAGAATCAATGAGGACTTTGCATTTGGTTGTAAAGTTGGGCTCTTTGGTTAAGGTGGGGAATTTTGGGAAAAAGTGACTCGTAAACTAGTGGAGCGAGAGGTCAAAATGTCATGGTACATCTCTACACTCTCAAAGAAAAGGTCGCAAGTGATCAAGTTGCAACTCAAAATTCCAACTCCAACAATTTACTAGTTCTCATTTTGTTCAAGCACATTTTTCACCATCAACCATCAAACACCTCTTTTGAACTTGTAACTCTACCAAATTCTTGTACACAAGAGAGTTTCCTCACAAATTTTCTTCTTTTTTCAAATCAACTCAATCTTTTCTTGTACAATTTTTTTCAACTCATCTTTTTTTCTCACTTCTTTTCACTCATTTCACTCTCACACAAACTTATCCACCAAATTTTCATTTATGCACAATTCAACCTTACTACCCTCATTCAAGCTCCACTAGCTCATAGGAGAAATTAGGCTCACAAAAGGATAATTAGGCTAAATTTGTAGGTTCCCAAGAAAATAGGTCAATAGGCTCAAAGGGGCTAACTACGGAAAAATTTCATTTGGTATGGAAAATTTGGCTAAGTGACTATTTAAATCAAAGATGGCCTCATATCACTTTCAAAGATTTAACACTTAATGTAGCCTCAAACAAGACAATTGGCAAGTTCTAGAGCACACAAGCATGAACGATACTCACAAGAAAGAAATTAGACCCAAAATATGCAAGTCTAAAGGCTCTAAAGCTCACGGGCTTGTCTAATCATGGATCGAGCACAAAATCAAGCACAATCATCACATGAACAAATAAACAAGCAAGTCTCAATCAATACCATCAAGCTCAACTAAATCTCAAAAACCAAACAATCACCATCAATTGAGTTTCCGACACCAAGCCACACAATCTTAACTCCAAAAAATATACTCAAAGATTTTCAATAAGCCCACACTTAAGCACAAATTTTCAAAAATTGAGTGAAGTAAGTTGGTGCAAATAGAATTGTAAAAACGAACATACCCCCCCAAACTTTTTCATTGCTATGCAATTAAAAGTTTGGAAGAAGAGTGCCACAATGAAATTTGCAACCAACTACTCACCAAACAATTCATCACATTAAGCAAGCCATTCAAAAATTTGACAAATAGACTCACAAAACCCCTTAGAAAACAATTCACCCTCAAATCCCAGCATGTATATTAAGTACTCGAATAAGCAAAACTCTACAAAAATGAGGCGTGCGCCGGTGCAATGTTCAAGTGAAGCCTCAAGTGCGCCGGTGCAATGTAAAATATGAAAATCAAAACAAATAAACCCCCCCAAACTTAGACATTGCTAAGCAATTCTAAGTTTGGGGCATATTACCTCCAATTGGCACCAAGCACAATCTTCTCTTCAAGTCACGATCACCTCACGTTAAGCTCCTTGAGTATGCTCATCTTTCCTATCAAGCACATCTCTTGAAAACATCACACCTTCAATTCTTTGCATGTCAAGACAAAACTCATGTACAAGTATATGTAAGAAATTAAATCCAAAATTCCCAACAAAAATGATCACCAATAAGCTCTAATCAAATGGGGGTGCATCGGTGCAATACAAAAATTATGCATAAAAAGACGAACACCCCCCCAAACTTAGACTTTGCATAGCATGTCTAAGTTTAGGAAGAGGTGTTTGTACCTAAAGCTTCCTTCAAGCACGTGTCCTTCCATAGAGCTCGAAATCCTCACCGAGCCTCAACACACGACCCCAACACCTAAACAAAACAAAAGCAAAGACAATTAAACTAAACAATGCAAAAATAAAAAAAAACAAACAAAAATAATGGGTTGCCTCCCATTTAGCGCTAGTTTTAACGTCCTATGCCGGACGGAACTCTACGAGTTCAAGGGTCTATAACTTTGAGCTCATGTACTACTCCCTTCTCACAAGGCGAGTAGTAATGCTTGACACGATGACCATTGACCTTAAATTCTTCACCCTTTTCATTCTCTAAATCCAAGAAACCCGATGGGTATACTTTCTTCACACGAAATGGTCCACTCCATCTTGATTTCAACTTCCCGGGAAACATACTCAAACGTGAGTTGTACAATAGGACTTCATCCCCTTCGGTAAAAATTCTCTTAGAGATTCGAGCGTCATGCCACCTCTTTGTCTTATCCTTGAAAAGTTGAGAACTTTCATATGCATTTTCCCGAAATTCTTGAAGCTCATGAAGTTGAAGAACCCTCTTTTCACCACTCAAAGCACTATCAAAGTTCATCTTCTTCGTGGCCCAAAATGCACGATGCTCCAATTCCACCGGTAAGTGGCATGCTTTGCCAAACACTAATTGAAATGGAGACATTTGAAGTGGTGTTTTGTAGGCGGTTCGATAGGCCCATAGAGCATCATTTAGCTTCTTTGACCAATCCTTTCTTGTTGAGTTGACCGTTCTTTCAAGAATCTTCTTCACTTGCCTATTAGACACCTCGGCTAGCCCATTTGTTTGTGGATGATACGGAGTAGCCACCTTATGATTTACCCCATAACTTGCCAACAACTTGTCGAGGAGTTTGTTCACGAAATAGCTTCCTCCATCACTTATCAACACTCTTGGCACTCCAAATCGAGAGAAAATGTGACTCTTCAAGAAATCAATCACTGTTTTTGAATCATTTGTTCGAGTGGCTATGGCCTCGATCCATTTCGACACATAGTCAACGGCCAACAAGATGTACTCGTTTCCATAAGATGACGGAAACGGTCCCATAAAATCTATTCCCCAAACATCAAACACTTCCACTTCTAGAATCCCATGCAATGGCATCTCGTTCTTCTTAGAGATGTTCCCACTCCGTTGACATTTGTCACACTTCTTCACAAACTCGTGACAACTTTGGAACAACCTTGGCCAATAAAAACCCGATTGAAGGATCTTGAGTGCAGTCTTCTCCCCTCCATAATGTCCTCCACATGGAGATGAATGACAATGAGTCATTATGCTATCCCATTCTTCCTTGGGAACACACCTCCTTATTATGGAATCCACACCTTTCTTATACAAGAAAGGGTCATCCCAATAATAAGAGGTAGCGTCCTTAAGGAATTTCTTCTTCTCATATGGAGTCATTCCATAGGGCAACCTCTCACACGTTATGTAATTGGCTAAGTCCGCGTACCATGGGCCCTCATCTACCTTGCTCACCAAGTTCCCATTAATAAAGAAAAGATGCTCATCGGGAAATTCTTCCTTCACTTCTTCAATTGGCTCCTCAAAACCTTCCCCTCTTTCCAAGCGAGACAAATGGTCGGCCACCACATTTTCACTTCCTCTCTTGTCCCGGATCTCAATATCAAACTCTTGTAGCAACAAAATCCAACGGATGAGCCTCGGCTTGGAGTCCTTCTTCCCCATCAAATATCTAATCGCCGCATGATCCGTGTAAACCACTGTTTTTGCCCCGATCAAGTATTGCCTAAACTTGTCAAAACCATACACAACGGCTAGCAACTCTTTCTCCGTGGTTGTGTAATTCACTTGTGCGGAGTTAAAAGTCTTTGAGGCATAGTATATTGCTCGAAATCTCTTCTCACGGTTTTGCCCCAAGACTACCCCCATTGCGAAATCACTAGCATCACACATTAGGATGAAAGGTTCACTCCAGTCCGGGCTTATCAAGATGGGTGATGATATCAATGCCTCTTTGAGAGCCCTGAAACAAGATAGACATTCATCAGTAAACTCAAACGAGACATCCTTTTCTAGTAAATGTGAAAGAGGCTTAGAAAGTTTAGAGAAATCTTTTATAAACCGCCTGTAGAAACCCGCATGCCCTAAAAATGAGCGAATTCCCTTTTCATTGGATGGTGGAGGAAGCTTTTCAATTGCCACCACCTTTGCACGATCAACCTGCAAACCCTTCACAGAAATATGATGACCAAGCACAATACCATTGGTGACCATAAAGTGGCATTTTTCCCAATTCAAAACAAGGTTTGTTTCTTGACAACGTATAAGCACTTTCTCTAAATTTTCTAAGCAATTATCAAATGAACTCCCAAACACAGAAAAATCATCCATGAATACTTCCATTATCCTTTCAATCAAATCATGAAAAATCGACATCATACATCGTTGGAATGTGGCGGGGGCATTGCATAATCCAAAAGGCATTCGCCTCCATGCAAACGTTCCATACGAGCTTGTGAATGTGGTTTTCTCTTGGTCTTCGGGGGCAATCATTATTTGATTGTACCCGGAATAACCATCGAGGAAGCAATAAAACTCATGTCCACAAAGCCTATCTAACATTTGATCCATGAATGGAAGTGGAAAATGGTCTTTACATGTGGCTTTGTTCAATTCCCGGTAATCAACACACACTCTCCAACCGGTGGCCACCCGTGTGGCAATCACCTCGTTGGTATCGGTGGTGATCACAGTCATACCCCCCTTTTTGGTAACAACATGAAGAGGTGACACCCAAGGACTATCACTAATGGGGTAAATCATGCCCGAATTTAAAAATTTAAAAATTTCTTTCTTGATCACTTCTTGAATGATTGGATTCACCCTCCTTTGAGGTTGCACAACACTCTTAGCATTTTCATCAATCCTAATTCTATGCATGCAAATTGATGGGTTAATCCCCTTGAGATCATCTATAGACCATCCTAAAGCATTCTTATTCCTAGCAAGCACCACAACTAACTTTTCAATCTCAACACAAGTTAAAGAAGATGAAACAATTACGGGATACCTCTCCTCCGTGTCTAGATATACATACTTGAGGTGCTCCGGTAGAGGTTTCAAACTCTCCTTCTTGCTTTCCTTCTTTTCCACATCCTTCTGGTTCTCATCATGCAATGGTAGAAATTTCTCCTTCCCCCAAGCTTGATTCATTCCTTTTGCACTCTCCATTCCATACCTATCAAGAGAAAATTCATCCACATTAGCACAATCATCATTCAATGATAAATTTTTACTTAAAAACGAATTAGAATCTAAAGACAAGGTTGAGTTAGAGAATTCTTCCCATTCATGTTGAATGATGCTCTTGACTTCACTCACGAAACTACAACTCTCAACTTGATCGTGCCTCTCAAGAGTGTTGTATATCGAAAATTTGATCTCTTCATTGTTGAAGCTCAATTTCAACTCCCCATCCTTCACGTTGATCATGGCTTCTCCGGTTGCTAGAAAGGGTCGGCCTAGAATGAGAGGCACGTGCTCGTCCTCTATCATATCTAGTATCACAAAATCGGCCGGGAAGATAAACTTGTCCACTTTGACAAGTACATCTTCAACTATCCCTCTTGGACGAGCCACCGATCGATCCGCAAATTGAAGGGTCATAGAGACTTCCTTCACATCCCCCAAGTCCAACCTCTTATAGATTGAATAAGGCATGAGATTTACACTAGCTCCCAAATCACATAGAGCTAGTATAATCTCACTACCCCCAATTTCACAAGGCAAGTTGAAACTTCCGGGATCTTTGAGCTTCTTAGGAATGTTCCTTTGCAAAAGGGCACTACATTCTTCGGTCAAGTTCACTGTTTCGTGCTCTCCCAACCTTCTTTTCTTTGACATGGCCTCCTTTAGGAATTTCATGTAGTGGGGCATTTGCTCTAATGCATCAACAAAAGGTATGTTGATGTGAATCTTCTTGAAAATCTCCAAAAATTTTGCAAACTTATCCGCCATTTTCTGCTTCATGTACCTCTGTGGAAAAGGTGGAGGTATTGGAGTCATAGGAACTCCCCATCGATCACAAGGGACATCCTCACCTTTCTTCTCTCTCAATTCCTTAGCTCGCTTCCACTTTGGTACCCACTTTTCAGATTTCGTCTCTTTTTGAGCTTCTTTTGATTTGTCTAACTCTCTTTTATCCTCTTGCATGGTCTTCTTCATTTCTTCTTCCTCTTCATCATCCTTTCCTCGATCGAATTCATTTTCTACCTCAAGCTCCTCTTCTTCTTGGAGTTTCTCATCACCTTCACGACCATCACCCTTCTTCTCACCCTTCTCTTCTTCTAAATCTTCGGGCATTTGAGGACCATCATATCTCTTTCCACTTCGCAATTGTATTGCTTTGCAATGCTCTCTTGGGTTCACTTCGGTTGTGGAAGGAAATTTTCCTTTGTTTTGCATTCCACTCACCGTCGTGGATAATTGCCCCATTTGGAATTCAAGATTTTTGAGTTGGGCACCAAATTGAGCTCCTTGTTGAGCTATAGTAGCATTCAATTGAGAATTTTGTTGAGCTATCGTGGCGCTCAATTGAGAATTTGTTTGAGCCACTAACTTAGCTAGCTCCTCCATTCTTACTTCCATGGAGTCACATCTTTCCGTCCTCTTGACCAATAGTTGGAGTAGCTCATCCGAAGTTGATTTCCCTTCTCCACTTGGTAACTTGGATCCTGGGTCCACTCCCGGTGGAAGTTGGATGACTCCTTTTTGATTGGCATAAGAGAAGTTCTCATGCTTTCGATTGTTTGGATAATATCCTCCTCCTCCTTGGGAATTCCCTTGGAATGAGGAATTTTGTCCCCATTGATTTCCATGAAATGCTCCTTGCGGTTGAGAAGAGCTCCCCACTTGATACCCTTGATTTGGTCCTTGTTGGAATGGAGGTCTTGGTTGACCTTGACCTTGAGGTCCTTGATACTCTTGCCCTTGTCTTCCACCTTGAAAATTTTGTGAATATCCTCCTTGGTTTCCCCCTTGATAAGGCCTACCCATGTAATTCACATCCTCAAATTGGGTCATCGGGTTTTGGACATTGTTGTTAAGCTCCAAAGATGGAGGAGGATCTCTTCCTTGGCCAAGAGAGAGAGCATTCATCTTTTCCAAAATAGTTGTCATGAATGTTTGCAACATCACATCACGATCATCAACTCGATTAACACGATTCCTTTGAATTGTATCCACGTTCCATTGGGAAGAATTGCTAGCCACAACATCAAGAATTTTCATAGCCATTCCCGCCGGAAGATCCAAAAATCCTCCACCCGCACAAGAATTTAAGAAATTTTGTGCTTCGGCGTCCATCCCACAAAAGAATGAAGCTAGAATCTCTTCATCGGGATACCCATGTTGTGGACACGAAATCAACATGTTATTCATTCGCTCCCATGCATCTTTAAGGCTTTCATTGGGCTTCCTTTGAAACTTTGAAATCTCATGTTTTGCCTTAACCGTTCTTGAGGGAGGATAGAATTTGAGTAAGAACTTGTTGCTAATCTCATCCCACGTGCTTACACTACCCGGAGGTAACACCTTGTCTAACCAAGCCTTCGCTTTCCCCGTGAGTGTGAATGAGAACATCCTCAATCTTTTGGCATCTTCGGGTACCCCGTTCCTCTTGAACGTATCGGCTAAGTTGAGAAAATTCCTCAAGTGCATGTGAGGGTCTTCCTTCTCAAGCCCCTCGAATTGATTCTCCATTAACAACTTGAGCATAGCCGGTGCTATCTCAAAATTGTTGGCTTCTACATTTGGCCTAGCGATGCCATCGTAATACTCTCTTTGCCTTGGCTCAAAATGTTCTCTAATTGGCCTTCCCTCAAATTGCATGAGTAAGGGAATAGCCGGATATCTTTGCTCTTGGTTTGGTGGATTTGGATTTTGTGGTGGTGGTTGTGGTGGATTTGGAGGTAGTGGGTGATTTTGAGGTTGGAAATATGGTGGTATAGGATATGGATAGTGTGGTGGAGGTGGATTGGGTTGAGGTTGTTGACCTTGGGCTTGTTGGTTTTGAGGAAAATTTGGGTAGAAGCCATAATATGGAAATTGGTAAGGGTTTGGGTATTGGTTTGGTTGAGCTCCCACTTCAACTTGGTGATGAACCGGTAGAACGACTCCCCCTTGAACCGCTTGTGCACCTTGCACATTTTCTCCATTCCCTTCTCGAGCTTCATTCCCATGGTTCGGATTATCCGCCTCCGGATTGTTTCCTTCCATTGCTTGATTTCTTCCTCCTCGATTCCTTCTTCGGTTTCTTCTTCTTGCGTGTGCCTCGATCTCGTGGTCAATTGGTTGAACTTGTCCTCCTCTTGCTCTCGTGATCATGCACCTACAACAAGTACCAAGTATCAAACTCAAACAAAAACAAAACAAAAATAAAGAAAGTAAATGCAACTACCAACTCCACTCAACAAATCCTAAGTCCCACCTAAAGCGATCAAACTAGGTCCCCGGCAACGGCGCCATTGACTTTTTCGTATTTTTGCAAATCTATATGAACACGTAAACACGACCCAAAAGCATATGGGATCATTGATGCAATGCAAGTATACGACCAAGTTTTATCGATCCAAGAACTTAGTTGATCGGTGGATCCCTAAGATTACGAGTTTTGTAAAATTGTAGAGGCTTGTTTTGGTTTTTAGACTAATCAAATTAAAAGACAATAAGTGAATTAAGCAATAAAATTGAAATGAACAACTAAGCTAGAAAGCGATGTAAAACTTCGTTTAGAAGTGCAAGGTTGAGGGTAATGCTTCGGGTGAAATCCTTATGTCGGAATCAATGCTACGTAGTTAATTTCACTTATCTTGCACTACTTCGTTGGTTCGAACTAAGAGCTATCACTTAAGTTTTGAATACCGATCCCTTTTGAGGCTTGGGTGATCAAATGAACTAATTAGCACCTAACTAGTTACCAAAAGAACAAAAGATAGTGAATGACTTTAAACACGCGATGCACTTAAAGCATTCTCTCTTCACTAGGCCCCTAAACCCATAGATTAAGGTTCCTAATGTCTATTAATGGTGGTCTAGCCATCTACCCTCTCTCGAGTTAATAAACGACTAATTGAATCCGATTAATTAACCAAATTCCTCACCACAAGTTCGATTAACTCACACCCAACTCTCGCTGTAGCACAAATTAACCTAACAAGAGCTACTAAACCTAGTCAACCAATCTAATCAAGAAAAACACATTAATAGAAGCAATAGAACCAACTCAATAGCACAATCAAAGCTCCATTAACAACATAACACTAATTCCTTCATAAATCAAACACCCAAAGTATTAGGGGATTAGCCCATGGCTAATCTAACACAAACAATAGATAAACTAACAAATGAAATCAATAAACCCAATAAGCTCATCATAATAAAATTGCAAGAAAGCATAAATGAGAAAATTATACCAACTAAATTGAAAGATAAAGGATAGAAGTCACCTCAATAGAGTGATTACAACTTGGAATTGAAAATTGTTCTCCAAATGCTAGCTAAATTGTTCTACTAATTGAAAGAAAATTGAAATCTAAAAATTGAAGGTGAAAATAAACTATAAAGGTGTGTGGGGTGTGTTTTTCTAATTAGCTCTCTATTGTTTTTTTTAAAATCTGAGAATGAGGGCTTAAATATTGGGGAGGGAATGCTTGAAACGAAATTTGCAAAACAACCCCTCAAAATAAGAAAATTTCAAAAATTTCCAAAAAATCGTGCGCTACTCGACCGAGTAGATCCACTCGACCGAGTGGCTCGGTCGAGTACGCTTCATAGAGTCGTTAACACTTTTTCGCTACAGGTGACTCGAGCGAGTAGCTCGACTCGACCGAGTGCCTCGGTCGAGTAAGGCAAAATGGGCTCGAGCGCACTGGAAAAACCGACATTGACTCGCACGAGTCACTCGACTCGACCGAGTCAATGTCGGTCGAGTACGCTTTTAGAAAACGCTCCCCGCTTTTTCCCCAGGCTACTCGAGCGAGTAGCTCGACTCGACCGAGTGGCTCGGTTGAGTAGCCTGTTTTGCCTCCGCCTCTTCTCTTTTTTTGGGCCAACTTTTTGGGCTTGTCTTTTTCTCTCATAATGGGCTTGCTTCTTGGGCCAATTCTTTGCTAATAATTATATTCCTTTCGGCCCAATTCTTTTTCTTCTACATTTTTCTCGTTTTCTTCTCGATTTTTCTCCTCGCTCGACCTCATAAAATTATAGGCTCGTATTTTCTTCTAAAATTCATTCAATTTCCTGCAAAAATAACAAAAATGCCTTTCTCGACAATTAAGCACAAATGGTCAAATTAATGTAAATAAATGCAAGAAATCCAATTAAATTCGGCAAATTAAATGCATGAATTTCGAGCAATTTTCACACTAATCACTTTTATTCCAGCCCTTTCAACTGCATTGTTCTTTCCCTTTCCCACCAAGCTAGTTGGATAATAGGGTCTATCAAAACCGTATACGCCGCAATCCAAAGGAGAATCCAACCTTTGAGTCGACGGTAAATCACATTGGATCAGCTTCATTTCGGAGAAATCATCTTCTAAGGCAGTTTGAAAAATACCAAACTCAGTCTCCATATTTAATCTGCCAAAAAAACATAGATTAGAAATAAATAAGACATAGGCGATATAAAATTGAATCCACTTTAACATTTGTGTGCTCGATTCAGTTTTTTTACATGATAATTTTTACAACTCGATTTCGAGGCATTGTTGGAAATTACCATAGTGTTGGAAATGGCCTCTAGCCGCTCAAGCTCTGAGTATGATGTGACCAGGCTCAAGAGTAATGATCAACACTCCATTACCCACCGCAATTCTAAGACATGGGGAAAAATATGGTGTAATTAATAAATAATGTGTACAATTATGGGCATCTTAAAAAATGAAATGATAATTAATTTATTAAAATAATTGTTCCAATTTTTTTTTAATTTGAACAGTTGAACGATATTTATTATGTATTTCAAATAATATTGTAGATTTAAGTTTTGTAAATTAAACAATCCATTTGATTAGTTTTCTATAGTTTTTAAATATGGGCCTCCTAAACTTTATGTGATCCAAGTATATGATATGAATTACCTCATAAATAGGTCGCCATTTAATTGTAATGGAATAAAAAAAATCCAACTTCGTAATATGAAATATTGTTTTAATTACAATAATTTAACAAAACGTTAACTTTATATAATAAATTTTACCAAAATAATTTAATCTGAATCACTCTTTAATATGCAGTATTAATTATTGATCATATACTTGTAAGTCCTGTAACTTAGCACTATTTTGAATTTGGTTCACATGAATTAAACATTTTGAAATTGGTTCCGTAAGTTTGGAAGTTTTTTTATTTTAGTCATTTTAAAACTTATAGGACCAAAATCAAAACGTGTAATTCATTTTTTTTAAATTCAAACTTACAGGACCAATTTCAAAAAAATCAAGGTAAAAGGACTAAAATCAAAATAATCTCAAACTTACAGGATCAATATCAAAACATGTAATTCATGTGGACCAAATTCAAAACAGTGCAAAGTTACAGGACTTACAAGTATATAATCCCTAAAAAGTGCTTTCCGAACAATTTTTTGGTCTAACTATTAATAAAGTTTACATGTTTCTAGCTTTAGTAATTTAAATGTATTAATAAATTAAATATACATATTATTCTATCCATATAAAATTATATTTGTAATACGTTTCAACTATTAGTTTTCTGCAAATTTTTATTTAGGAATAAACCATATATTTAGCAACATGATTATTTTTACTAAGCAATATACGGGATTAAAAAAATATATTTACTATGTCAAAAAACATTTGGACACCACAATTTTTTTGGGACCGTTGTATTAGTTTTTATGGAAGATAGATGTGTACATGTTGGCGGACCATAATAAAACAAAATACATGCAACTACCTTTTCTGGTGGGAGTTGGGAGTCTCATGCATTTAAGATACCTAAAAGGGGAGGCTTCACTATATAAACTGACCATAACCCTGTCTTCTCTCTATCAATCTACGTAAATGGATGACAATATGTTCAACGAGATCATGGTCAGGCATACTAGGGAAAGTGAAAATTCCACAAATTTTGTTCGCATGCTCAACAAAAAGTTGCATGTTGTTAAATTAGATCCAACACCTGGAAGGATGGATGAGGTACATGTTTCATTATGTTAATGTTTATAGCAATATAAAAATATTATACGTTTAGTAGGCCACGCTGCATTAGCCTCTTAACATAAATATCTTAACTTCTTTTGAATGCAGTTGCTGGAGATGGTAAAGGAAATAGACTTAATGAAACTGAATTTTAAACATGACTCAGTTCTTTTAAATGAACAATTGCTTACAAGGTACGTTACCGCACTTGAGGTTGACAAAGATTTGTTGCCTTGTGAAAAGAAGATTGAGTTGGAAAACTTGGTTATTGCTCAAAAAGAAAAATTGGAAGAAGCGCGGAGTGACTTCTTTAATTTCACGAACAACATTCGAGAGAAATATTCTTAGGTGATCCACAGTAGTCCTACATTGCTAAAATAATGTTAGGTAGTTATTATTTAGCAATGTTTTATTAGCATTAGTTCTCCACTATGTCTATGTATTCAATGTCCTAATGTTGCTACTGCTTGTGCTATTCTTAATTTACCTTGATCTGTTAACCCTAATTACCTTACCAAGTGTCATGGACGTTAATTTTACCATAATCTTGTAATTATATATACATATTTATTTTTGTTGATCATTAAAAGAAATTTTATTCGTGGAAAATTAGGTACAAGTAATTCCCAATAAAGTTTACAGCAACTTACATAAGCATATCATCACAAACCCCATCCCGTGCTTACCCACAGAATTACAAGGATTGTTTAACCATTTATTTAAATTTTAAAATACTAGATTGAAATTACTATTAAATAGAACTAATTATTATATACAGTATGTATAGAGTGAAATGAAATTATATACGAACCACTTGAGAGTATTAGTTGTTTTAAACCAAGAGTAATATTGGTTTACATCCCAACACCTTTACATCATTTTCACCAAACAACTAAAATTGTTTAGTGTTAAATTTAAATCAGTAATACTTTTCACTTAGGACAACTAATAATTTTCATTGAAAACAAGTTGTACACTTTTCTAGATTTATTTACAAACTAGTTTCACTCTATAATTTGTCATTTATATATATATTTCAGTTCAACTAATGACACATAACTATTATTGTACATCAAATAATATTCAATATCACATAACAATTTTAAATTCTTTGAAATTTTGTGAAACACACTATATATATAGTTATACATGTGCGAGTTTGTTGGTCCCGAAACGAGTAAACAGGTGTATGAGGGGGGGGGGGGGGGAATACACCTGTGATTACAAATTAAAACTTCTTCTAAAACTTATCAGGTTACTTAAGACAGTAGCTCGTCAGTGGACTTGAAGTCTGCTGAGAGTTACTTGAGAAAGCTTACTGAGATAATACCTCCACTGAAAGCTCAAGACTTTCAGTTGAACTACTATCTAATTAGCTTTCAGATGCGGATTAGTGAGCCCTTAGAAAACTCGTTTTACTTTGATAAACTTTGAGATTAACACACACTTAGGAAAACAGATAATAAGAACACAAGGTATAAAGTGGTTCAGAGATGAATCTCCTACGTCCATTGTCCTGATCAAACAGGAGAATTCCTTTCACTTGGAATTCCTTGTGTTATAGTGCCAAGGTGCACTGATCAACTAATCCTCTCTTAGGATGATTGATCACTAGGAAATTCCAGGTCCTAGTTCCCAAAACAAACCAGCTTTCAGACTGATACAACAATCAGCTTACCAACACCACTTAACACTAGCTCTCAACCTAAACACTGAGTAGGGTTTTGAGTAGGGTTTTGGTTCCAACTAATTTGAGATAATCCTTACAAGTTTAGCTCAAGGCTTAGGATTGGATTATCTCTTTCTAAGATTTGGATATAGCTCTAAGCTTGGTTACAGAAGGTTTGTTAGGCTCTCTACAAATGTGAAACACTTGGGAAACAATGATAATTTCGAGTGCTTCTTAGTTGTTATGAATGTAGAGATAGCTTTGATCTTGTGAGTTTCCCGTGCATAGAAATGAGCACGTCCTTCTGTATTTATAGGCTTCCTTGAAAATCTTCTCGTTGGATTTAAATCTTCTCAAGTAAGTCTTCTTGTATCTGATTGGTTCAAACGGCTCTATTTGAAGCTTTAAGTCTTGTCAAGAACCGGCTAAAAGACCATGCCTGTTCACCAACTTTCTGTAGATTGCTAGAGAAAGACTTTTGGTACTTGTCAGGCTGGGGCAGGTCGGCTGTCAGTAAAGTACACTAACGTGTCATCTTCTCATTGGACCTTTAGTCTGCATGCCCAAATTCTTGTCTTGCTTTAAGGTGGAACTCCTCTGAGAGAACCTTCTTATTCCTTCATTTAGTAAGCTTCAATGTAATTCATTTTGCCTTGTTCCAACCAGATTAACTAACAACTTTTAATACGTTTAGCATTGAATGTGCATTGTTAGTTACCATCAGTGGACCTTGGTCCTCTCCTGATAGTTTTAGTCTTAGTGAGAATGTACTTAGAGAACATTCAAGACTTAGACTTATTCTCAGATCACTTGTCTTCAACGGACTTTACTTCAGTGGACTTCATCTTCAGCGGACTTCATTCTTAAATACACTCTTACAATTACTAACTGCACTCCAGTTCTTAACACTTTGAATTGTTTGACTAAGTACTAACTCTACTGAATAATTTACTTACAAAACAACTTAGGAGGAACATTTTGGCATCTAATCAAAACATAAGTCTTGTACATTTTCCCAACAATTTCCCCCTTTTTGATTATGCCGGAACCTATCTTATTACATATCTTCTTTCAGATGAGGTTCTTCAGATGACATACAAAGTTCAAAGATTTTGTAAGTAAAACATTCAAGTGCATAAGCCTAAATGATAATGAGATATTATCTTGGGCAAAACATCAGTAGAGTTCATTTCATTAATAAAGTGATGAAGTACATAATACATGAAGTCTACTCTAAAAAAGTTTCAAACTTAAACACACCTGGGACTTATAAACAAATGCCCAGCAAAAAGTACAAACTTCTCAGATGGATTCGAAAATGGGTTCAAGTCCATACTGCTTGAAAACTCTAATCTTCAGCTCGTTCTTCCTCTTCATTATCTCCTTCGAATGTCCTCTGAGTCCAAGATGCTCACACAAGGATGTCCACTCTTCAGTGATCCTTTCTCTATCAACATCACCTGTTGCATCTTGAGGGGGCCAGTAGGTGATTTGCTCAGGGGCCTTCAGGGCTTGATCAGGGAAGGCATCATTCCAAGCATCACTGATCTCAGGATAGAGTTTGGGATAGACATCAAACAACCATGAGTTGAAGACTTCTTGAGCATTGTCCCTTCCTAACTCTCCACTGACATAAAAGGAATACACAAATTCCCTTTTAGCAGTCTCCCAAGCATCATTGAGCTTCTTAGGAACCCAGGCATCATGGTGAGGAAATCTGTTCAGTGATGGAGTGATCTTGTCTCTCTTCAGCTTAGCAGCCCACCTTTGATAACCACTCCTGAATTTCTTGGAAGTAGTTTTATCAAATGTGGCTAGCGTCTCCTTTTTTTTTTTTCTCTCAGCTAACTCAGCAATGGTCTCCATCTTACCAACCACTTTATCTCTCCTTTCTTGCTGTTGTGCAGTTAGCTTCCTTGCTCTTTTATTCATTCCTCCAGCCTCTTTGATTAGCTCAGCGAGCTCTGTGACTTTTGTGGGTGCAGACTTGGGAGGTTCAGAGGATAAAGGTTCAGGATTGAGAATAGGAAGTACCTGAACTTCATCAGTAGAGGTTGTGGTCTTAGCTGCCAACCTCCCTGAGGTTCTTGTCTTATTGGCAACCTCTGCTGAGAGGGCATCAGATGCCTTTCTCTTTGTGGTTTCCCCCTTCTTCGCAGCTCTCTCTTCCTTCTCCTTTAGGTGCTCCTCTTTGAACTTTGAAAGGTCAGCTGAGGTGGTCAATTTGCCTTTCTTGGCTTCTGTTATCTTCTGAGCTTCAGCATCAACTTTCTTTAGAGTGCTCTTCACCTGTTGGCCTTTCTCGAAGTCAGGGGTTTCAAGGATAATGTTCATCTTATTCTTAGGATCAAGCTTCATGTCCTTCGCACTTATCCTCTTTTCCCCCTTTCCGGCATTAATCATGCATTCAACTACAGTGATGTTGAGCTTCAGTTGATCATGGGCCAATGCCTTCAGCTCAGTTGAGCAATGGTCTACCTCATCTTCAAGCCTTTCCAAGGTAGCTCCAACTGTCTGCCCAAATTGAACAAACTGTGCTAGCTTCTCATTGATCAACACATATGTTTTCTCTTGTGTTGGGAAGTCTTCAGCTGCCTTCTTCAGTACCTCTCCCAGTTTGGCTCCTAGCTCAGCATGCTTGGCCTCGAATTCAGACATCTTAGAGTTCCATAATCCTTCAACCTTTCAAAGTAGGTCTTCTGAGAAGGCCTCTACTGACGACTTCAGGTTGATGGATACGTTCTCTACTGAGTCTTTGAGAAACTTGGTCCTGGCCTCTTCTTCAGACTTCTCCAGCTTCTTCAGGGCTTCAATGACTAACACACTTTGTCCCTCAACTACATCAATCACCATCTGCTGAGAGTCTTCAACTTTAAGTGTGAGATTCTGAAGTGATGTAGTTGTGGACTCCATGAGTTCATCAATGTGGTCTGAGAGAATAACCATCTCATCTACCTCCTCTTGTACAATCTTCTGGACCTCCCTGAGCTGAGTTTGAAAAGATGGAAGGTTTTCTTCTTTTATTGAGTGAACAACATCACTCAGTGGAGTTAGGTTGACCACAGCTGGGGGAATTTCAATGGTCTGAGTACCTACATGGCAAGAAGTGTTAGTTCTAACTCCCTCAGCCTCACTACCTAGGTCTCCTGATGCCTCTAACTCCATGGGGACTCCCTCCTCCCCACTCTTACTTTTCTCTTCCTCACTTTCCTTTTCAACTGCTATTTTTCAGCCAATTCACCCTTTACAGGGATGATTGCTCTTATCTCTCCACTCTTCACAGCAGTGATTTCTACCTCTTTTTCTTTCTCACTCATTTTTTCAACTCCTTCAGTACCAGACACCTCAGTTGACTCTATAGCCACCACTGAAGGCTGTTGTGGGAGAGCTTCAGTAGACACCTCTACTGAGCCCTCCTGTGGCAAATTTTGTGCCTCAGTATCCCTTTCCATGGATACATCCTTGGCTGCTTCACCACCACCTTGCTTAGGTGAAGCACCTCCTTCTTGTTCAGTTTCATCTATCTTCTCAGCCTCACTCTTCTCCTTCTCCACTTCCTTCTCAACTATGGGTTCAGCTGGCTTTTCTCCACCAGCAGCCTTTTCTCCCTCCTTCTTTGCCTCTGCAATATTCTCCAAGACCAAACTTTCAAAGATCTTCTCATCACAGAGAAGTCTGGTATTGTGCATCCCAGCAAATTGCAGTACTTCAGCTTCCTCCTTCTTCCACTCCTCTGCATTGCTGCCTCTTACAGCTAGAAGGATTTCACCAAGTCTTCTATCCTTGAGCTGGACAATGAGTCTCAGTCTCAAGAACAAGGCTTTGAGAGAGGGATAGTTGTCAAGTTCAGGGTATTTAGACTCCAAAGAGTAAGCAACCTCATCCTTGAGAGTATCTAGGAATGAGTACTCTTCTTCATCGTCAGAAGGAAGGGAAGGGGTAGGGGTAGGGGATCTGCTATCGGTTGGCTCCTCTGGGATAGACTCCAGATGAGTTGAATGAATTTCAGGAGGGTTTGGTTCAGATGAAGTTTGAGGTTGGTTTTTAGGTGAGGTTGGGTTTTGGTCAGTGGGGGTTGAGGCTATGGGTTCAGATGGGGTTGAGGGAATGGGTTCAGTAGGGTTTGATGGAGTGGTTTCAGTAGGGGTGGAGATGGGTTCAGTGGGGGTTGTTTGGGATCCACTTACTGGCTGTTGAGAACCATCAGTGGGGGTTTTGGTTATTGTGGAAATGCGTTTGGTTTTGGCAGGAGTGCGAGGTTTAGTTGTTTTTGGTTTGATGGGGGTGGGTGCAGGGACATCTGAGTCAGACTCAGTTGAGATGATGTTAGGAGAAGAGTCTGGGTTACCTGATGAAGATTCATCAGTAGAGTTGGAGACTCTAACTTTCTTTGAGGCACTCTCCTTCTCAGCTTCAGAGGACCTCCTTCTCTCCTTCTTAGAAGCTTTCACTGCCTCTGCTTCTTTGTGCTGCACCATCTTGTCACTTAGCTTAACCAGCATTCTCTTTAGCTTGGTTTTCTTCCCTTCAGTAGGGTTAGCCTCCTCTTCCTCAACTGCCTATGGGCTCTCCTCAGCAGGCTTGATCATCCTAGTCTCCAAAGCCTTTCCAGATTTGAACAAGGCCTTGAGATTGCTCCATTTCCTATCTGGAATCCAGTCTACTCCCAGTTCTACGTTCTCTATCAGATAAGAAATTTTAGTTGCAAAGTTGAGCTTACTGGATAGCTGGGGAGTTTTGTCAGGTTGGAGTTTTGAGTGCTCCTTGTTCAATGCTCTAAAAAAGAACTGCTGCCAATTGTATGGCTTCTTCTTGCTCTCCACAATTGCCTTCATCAACCTGAGCTTCGGCTTGCTCACTTGTTCTGTGCTTCCTTGGTTTCCCAAGATACATTTTCCCACCACTTCACAGAGAACATTATATACTGGTAAGAGTATATTTATGTTCATTGTTGGACTATACTTGACCTTCCTCTGCATAATTGTATTGACCCATTCTTCCTCTTCATCCGCGATGTAGGTATCTGGATTCGGACCTTCAGAGGGGAGATTGAATAACTCCTTCAGATCATCACCACTGACACGAATCTCCTTCTTAATCTTCTGGTGTTCAACAATCTCAATATCATCCCTCATCACCTTCTTCTTCCTCTGAAGTATAAGATGAGACCTGATCCTCGAATCAGTGTTGGAAACATTATTGAAGAACTCAAGAACCTGCCTGTCAAAGCAGTTCGTAGGATGAACAGATAGAAATTTCTCTAACCCAGCAGATTTTAGTAAATCTAGGGCTTCTTTGATATGGGCAAATTCCGGTTTGGTTTCTATCTCTGGATTATCAAAAACCACAATGGGTTCATACCAGAAGTTATCTTTGTTGGTAAGGAAACTGAGATTTAGTTTAGCCATAAGAACAAAAGATGTTTGAGAGAAAATTTGCAGAGTGTATAGGATGGATAGAAAGTGTTTGCTTGAAAGTGTGTTCGAAAAGATTCTTAGGCTGAAATTTGGGGCTTTTATATGAGAAATGAGCGGTTAGATTGAACAAAGAAATCAACGTCTGAGATTGATTCTGGTTTGAGATCGTGGAAAGCCTAAGAGATTAGTGGGGAGTTTTTAGGAGATCTTTACGGTTAGAAAAGAACCGCCTAAAATGAATGGTATGGATTGAAAGGGTTGGTAGCCGAAAGGTCACATCGTCCGGGTTTTAAGGCGCGTGAGATAGGTAACTGTAAAAGTAAACCTGACTTGTACAATGCGCATTAAATGCTTGCCATACCAAAATCTCTTCGAAAAAGTGTAAGAAAGATTTAATTTTCAGAAAGCACTCATTAGAAATTTTATTGAATCAAAATATATATTTTAAAAACTAAGAGGCTTGAAAAACACTAAGTATAAACTTTGACCTCCACTGAGGTTCGACCTCGTCTGATATTCAGACCTCTTCTGAGATGAGGAGCTTCTTCTGAGAAAGATCCTCTTCTGAATATGAACCTCTACTGAGTTGAAGGTAACTCTTCTGAGATTCAATCCTTTCTTTACTCTCCTGGATCTAGGAGTCCAAGCTCTACTGACAACTCTTGAAACCTTGCTTCAGCCAAGGGTTTTGTGAAGATATCTGCCTTCTGCTTGTCAGTGTGGATTTTGAGCATTTTGATGTCCTTCTTCTCCACATGATCTCTGATGAAATGATGCCTTATATCCACATGTTTGCATCTTGTGTGGAGAACTGGATTTTCTGAAATAGCAATTGCACTATTGTTGTCACAGAAAATGGGGACTTCATTGGCAAAGATGTTGTAATCTCTCAGTTGTTGTCTTAGCCAAAGAATTTGAGCACAACAACTTCCAGCCGCCATATACTCAGCTTCAGTAGTGCTTGTGGCTACTGAGTTTTGTTTCTTGGAGAACCAAGAAATCAGCTTACTTCCCAAGAATTGACAAGTGCCTGAGGTTGATTTCCTGTCAATTCTACATCCTCCATAATCAGCATCTGAGTAACCTGTGAGTTCCAGATTGTCATCTGAGGGATACCACAATCCCATATTCACAGTACCCTTAAGATATTTGAGAATCCTCTTAGCAGCTTCCAGATGACTTCTCTTGGGGTTGGCTTGATATCTTGCACAAATCCCAACTGCAAATGTGATATCAGGCCTGCTTGCTGTGAGATACAGTAGAGATCCAATGATGGCTCTGTAATGAGTCTGGTCTACTGATTCACCATCCTCATCTGGTTCCATTTTGGTGTTGGTGTTGAGTGGAACTCTTTCTACTTTGCTGGTCTGGCATCCAAACTTGTTGATCAGCTCCCTTGTATATTTGGCTTGATTGATGAAGATTCCTTCAGGGGACTGCTTAACTTGAAGTCCTAGGAAGAAGTTCATTTCTCCCATCATAGACATCTCAAATTTTCCCTTCATCAGTTGAGAAAACTTTTCACAGAGGACTTGGTTGGGACAACCAAAAATGATATCATCCACATAGATTTGTACAAGCAAAGTGCCCTCTCCTTTTGTGATCCTGAATAGAGTTCTATCAACTCTCCCTTTGATGAAACCATGATCCAAAAGGAATTGTGACAAAGTATCATACCAAGCTCTTGGAGTCTGTTTCAGTCCATATAGAGCTTTCCTCAGTCTATATACTTTGTGACTTTCTTCAAAACCTGGGGGTTGCTCCACATAGACTTCTTCATTGAGTACTCCATTCAAGAAGGCACTTTTAACATCCATCTGGTACACCTTGAATTTCTTGTGAGCAGCATATGCGAGAAATAACCTTATTGCCTCCAATCTGGCTACTGGGGCAAATGTTTCATCATAGTCAAATCCTTCAACTTGAGAGTAGCCCTTTGCAACTAGCCTGACTTTGTTTCTGACTATGATATCATTCTCATCCTTCTTGTTCTTGAATACCCACTTGGTTCCTATCACATTGCAGTGATATGGTCTGTCCACCAACTCCCAAACTTGATTCCTTGTGAACTGGTTGAGCTCTTCTTGCATGGCAATGATCCAGTTGGAATCTTGAAGTGCTTCTGCTATGGAACTTGGTTCCTGGTTTGATAAGAAACAACAAAACAAAGCACTTTCTCCATGTAAACTTCTAGTTTTGACTCCTGAGGAAGGATCACCTAGGATTTGCTCAACAGGGTGATCTGAGAGCCAAGTTCTCCTAGGCTGATGCCCTTCAGTAGAGTTTAACTCTTATGAAGTTGAGTCACTAGATATAGGAATGAAATCGAATTCAGGAAATAAAATAGAGGGTTGAAGTCCTGAGTCATCATTCAAGGTGTTCTCATTCACAATGGTAATTTCATTGGTTCCCCCTTGAATGATGGGTTCAGTGAATGTCTCAGCTGTGACCACATCTTCATTGACATTACTTACCTCTTGAACTGGGATAATGTTCATCAGTTCAGTTGCTTGTTCAGGAGAGTTCTCAGGTGAGCTTTGAGGGGTGTTTTGACTTTGGGTAATCTCCTTGAATTGTTGATCTTCTAAATTGTCCCATGTTGGGATGTATGTATCAACACAATTCTCAGGATAGCCTTTAGAATTGATACTCAGTCTGGTTAGTCTTTTGCTAATTACCTCCTCATTCTCCTTACTCCTGGACTTAAAAGTAGATTCATCAAAGACCACATGAGGTGTTTCTTCCACAACAAGAGTTCTACAGTTGTAAACTCTGAAGGCTCTACTGATTTGGGAATATCCTAAGAAAATTCCTTCATCAGCTTCGCTATCAAAAGCTTTCAGTTGAGTTTTCCCATTGTTGTGAATGAAACACTTGCAACCAAAAATGTGAAAGTAAGATACATGTGGCTTTCTGTCATTCCATAATTCATATAGAGTTTTTCCTTGATGTTTGGTTACCATGGATCTATTTTGAGTGTGGCAGGCAGTGTTGATAGCTTCAGCCCAAAATCTTTTAGGAACTTGAGCTTCTGCAAGCATTGTCCTTGCTGCCTCCTTGAGAGTTCTATTTCTTCTTTCAGCTACTCCATTTTGTTGTGGAGTTCTTGCAGCTGATGTCTCATGTGAAATACCTAAATCTTTGCAGTAATCAGATATAATAGAATTAATGAATTCAGTGCCCTTATCTGATCTTATCTTTACAATGTTTAGGCTCTTCTCATTGCTAACTTTCTTCAGGAGCTCTGGCAGCCTCAGTTGAGTCTCTTTTTTGCTTGCTAGGAATATCACCCATGTGTACCTGGAGAAATCATCAACAACAACAAGTGTATACTTTCTCCCATTGATACTTACAGGGGTTACTGGACCAAAAAGATCCATATGTAACAGTTGAAGTACTCTGTCAGTAGAGGTTGCTACTTTGCTTTTGAAAGATGCCTTTACTTGATTTCCCTCCTGACAGGCTTTACAGATATGTTCTTTGTTGTATACTTCATTTGGCATTCCTTCTACCAGTCCATGTCTTGCTATCCTGTTCATCATCTTGAAGTTCAGATGACTTAGCCTTTTGTGCCATAACCAATTAGTGTCAGTTGAGCTTTTAGCAATAAGACATGCATTTGGTGTGCAAGACTTCCAATCTGCAAGATAGACATTTCCCTTTCTTGACCCAGTTAGTAGTACCTGTTGTGAAGATATATTCTTAACAAAACACAGGTTACATGAAAATTCAACACTATATCCTTTATCACAGAATTGACTTATGGACAGAAGATTGTGCTTAAGTCCACTGACAAAGGATACATTGCTTACCTTACTGAGCCAATGATTAAAGTACCATAACCTTTAGTGGCTCCTTGTGAGTTGTCACCAAAGGTGACTTGTGGACCTTCTTTCTCAACAAATTCTGTCAGGAGATCTTTGTTGCCAGTCATGTGCCTAGAACATCCACTGTCCAAGTACCAGACTGAAGATTTAAGAGCTTCTCCTTTGTTGAGGTCCATTGAGCCCTGCAATCACAGATCAAGCTTTAGGTACCCATTTGGTGTTGGGTCCTACCAGGTTAGCTGTACCTTTCGGAATCCAAATTTGCCTCACAGTTCTAATCACTTTAGATTGGCTAATTTGTCTTCCATAAACATCTACATAGATTGTTATCTCTCTAGGTGCCTTGGGAGTAATCTTTCTATGGGTGTCAGCCTTTGAAGGAACAGGAACCTTCTTCACATTCTTTCTCTTTGGCTTGGGTGCACCTGGTCTTGGTTTTTGTTGATAAAGGTATGAAGGACCTTTTCCTTTAGGCACAAAAGGAATAGGTCTTTCATATGAGTCATTCCTTGAGGATTGCTCATGCCTGGGTGCTCTCAGCTGAGGTTGCTTCATCTGTGAAGACCTCAGCTGATAGTACCTCTGCTGAGATCTGGTTTGATAAGTCACCTGAGCCTTTCCATTTGGTTTTGGCTTAGATTAACTTTTCTTTTGAGTAATCTCAGCTGGTCTTTTTCCTTTATCCACAGTCTGTGGTTGAAATGTCACAGACTTGATAAAAACTCTCTTTGTGCCACTTGAAGAAGCAACACTCAGAGGACCTTCTGAAGGTTTTGGAATAAAGCCTATCCCACACTTGTTATTAGGATTGATTTGAAAATTTTGAATCTTCTCTATGGCAAGAGAGGGTTTGTTTAGTGCATCAATCCTTTTTAACAAGGTCTCTTCAGATTTTTGTAAGACATCAATTTTCAGGAGAGAATCCTTTATTTGGCTTACCAATTTTAAATTCTCTTCAGTTAACTTTGTCTTAGATTCATTTAGATCTTTTATCAGTTGATCTCTACCATTTCCTTGACTCCTGAGGGTTTCCACCTCTATTGTCAGTTCAATGGTAGATTTGGCTGAGTTTAGATCTGCTTGATTCCCATACTTAATTAACTTGGAGTTTTCACTCAAGAGTTGTTTGTTCTCATCTTGAAGACATAAACTTGCTTCTTGCAACCTTGAGAAATCAATCATCAACTATTCCAAAGCGGACTAAAGATTGAGTTCCTCAGTTGACTCTGAGCTTAGCTCAGGTGTGTGTTCTAGAGAGATGGATGGTTTAGATTGTACCTCAGGTTCTTCTCTTGCCATGAGGCACATGTCATCATCACTGCTGTCAGAGAACAGTCCATCAGATGACTCCAGATTTTCATCCACATCCTCAGCCACCATGGCTTTCCTTTCTCCATATCTTCTGTCTCTTTTGGCTTGCCTTTCCTTTCTTTCTTTTGTGCTCAGTTGAGGACAATCATATTGAAAGTGCCCAATCTTCTTGCACTGAAAACACCTGTTGGCATCATCATTCTTTTCCTCAGTGGACTCTCTGGTCTTTGATGATGATCCTGCAGCCTTGGTGTAATTCTTGTATTCCTTCTTCTTTTCCAGCTCAAATGAGCTTTTCTCTCCTTCTCTGGTGGTCTTTTGTGGATAACTTCTACCTTCACTGTTATCCCTGTAAAACCTTTTATACTTGCCAAAGCGGTTGTTAAGTTGTTCAAACCTTCTAGCCATCAGGCTGAGTTCCTCCTGCATCTCAGCCTTGCTTTGTGACTTACTTGCCTTTGTACTCTTCTGAGGCTTTGGGGATTTTGGCTCAGACTCCTTGGCTTTGAAGGCTACTCCCTTCTCAGCTGAGGTCTCATCAGAAGCCCTTTTCCTGTTCAGATCAAACTCATAAGCCTTGAGTTCAGAGAATACATGTTGCATAGACATGCTGGATAGATCCTTGGTATTCTACATCATCACAGAGTACACATCCCATCTTGAGGTTAGACCTCTCAGGATCTTTAAGGCAACCTCTCTCTTGGTATAGACTTTTCCCAGAGAATTTATCTCATTCATGATGTCTGTGAATCTCCCATCAAGCTGGTCAATGGTCTCAGTGGGCTCCATGGTGAACTGCTCATACTTTTGAACAGCTACTGAAAGCTTGTTCTCCTTTATCTTGTCAGTTCCTTCACACATGAGAGCAAGAGTGTCCCATAGTTCCTTTGCAGTCTTGCAGTGGATCACTCTTCCCATTACAGAATCTGGAATGGTGGTGTAGAGAATATTCATGGCTATGAAGTTGAGGTTGTTTCTCCTCCTTTCATCTGCAGTGAAGTTATCTTCATCTTTGGGCCATTCTTCTCTAGGATCTGCAATAGTTTCAGCTGTAGTTCTAGGGTTAGGTGTCATAAAAACAAATGGACCTTTAGTAATAACCCTCAACATTTCATCATGCACACAGGCAAGATGAGCTCTCATTCTGATCTTTCAGAAGTCATAGTTTTCCACTGAGAATTGTGGAAGCTTGTGATGAGATATATGGTTCAAGGGATTAACTCCCATGTTGTTCTCTGTTGGTGGTGCTACCCTAGCTGCATTGTCAGCCATAGTATAAAACAAATTTATCAAAAGATCAATTCAGGTGACCTTGAAAAATACCTCTAAGCACAAGGTATACTTAGAACAATGGTCTTTTGAACCACTGCTCTGATACCAATTGTTGGTCCCGAAACGAGTAAACAGGTGTATGGGGGGGAATACACCTGTGATTACAAATTAAAACTTCTTCTAAAACTTATCAGGTTACTTAAGACAGTAGCTCGTCAGTGGACTTGAAGTCTGCTGAGAGTTACTTGAGAAAGCTTACTGAGATAATACCTCCACTGAAAGCTCAAGACTTTCAGTTGAACTACTATCTAATTAGCTTTCAGATGCGGATTGGTGAGCCCTTAGAAAACTCGTTTTACTTTGATAAACTTTGAGATTAACACACACTTAGGAAAACAGATAATAAGAACACAAGGTATAAAGTGGTTCAGAGATGAATCTCCTACGTCCACTGTCCTGATCAAACAGGAGAATTCCTTTCACTTGGAATTCCTTGTGTTATAGTGCCAAGGTGCACTGATCAACTAATCCTCTCTTAGGATGATTGATCACTATGAAATTCCAGGTCCTAGTTCCCAAAACAAACCAGCTTTCAGACTGATACAACAATCAGCTTACTAACACCACTTAACACTAGCTCTCAACCTAAACACTGAGTAGGGTTTTGGTTCCAACTAATTTGAGATAATCCTTACAAGTTTAGCTCAAGGCTTAGGATTGGATTATCTCTTTCTAAGATTTGGATATAGCTTTAAGCTTGGTTACAGAAGGTTTGTTAGGCTCTCTACAAATGTGAAACACTTGGGAAACAATGATAATTTCGAGTGCTTCTTAGTTGTTATGAATGTAGAGATAGCTTTGATCTTGTGAGTTTCCCGTGCATAGAAATGAGCACGTCCTTCTGTATTTATAGGCTTCCTTGAAAATCTTCCCGTTGGATTTGAATCTTCTCAAGTAAGTCTTCTTGTATCTGATTGGTTCAAACAGCTCTATTTGAAGCTTTAAGTCTTGTCAAGAACTGGCTAAAAGACCATGCATGTTCACCAACTTTCTGTAGATTGCTAGAGAAAGAATTTTGGTACTTGTCAGGTTGGGGCAGGTCGGCTGTCAGTAAAGTACACTGACGTGTCATCTTCTCATTGGACCTTTAGTCTGCATGCCCAGATTCTTGTCTTGCTTTAAGGTGGAACTCCTCTGAGAGAACCTTCTTATTCCTTCATTTAGTAAGCTTCAATGTAATTCGTTTTGCCTTGTTCCAACCAGATTAACTAACATCTTTTAATACGTTTAGCATTGAATGTGCATTGTTAGTTACCATCAGTGGACCTTGGTCCTCTCCTGATAGTTTTAGTCTTAGTGAGAATGTACTTAGAGAACATTCAAGACTTAGACTTATTCTCAGATCACTTGTCTTCAGCGGACTTTACTTCAGTGGACTTCATCTTCAGCGGACTTCATTCTTAAATACACTCTTACAATTACTAACTGCACTCCAGTTCTTAACACTTTGAACTGTTTGACTAAGTACTAACTCTACTGAATAATTTACTTACAAAACAACTTAGGAGGAACATTTTGGCATCTAATCAAAACATAAGTCTTATACATTTTCCCAACAGAGTTAAAAAACAATTTCTTTGTACTGACTTTTTTAAACTTTATGGTAAAACGTAAACAAAATTATTTTTTGAACAACCCCTTCACACTACATCACAGTTAGCATCCATTCTATTTTTTTAATGGAATGTAGACCAAACAAATTTGTAAATGGGTGTTTAGAGTATTTCTTTAACCATGTAATCTCTCTGCACATTTCCACATTAACGTCCACATCAAGCCACACTTTACAGTTGGATCATTTAATTTGTGAATGTCCCTAGGGTAAGAGTTGTCTAAATCTATACTTAATACATTGCAGTAGTGCATTTAATGCGGACCTGACTTTAGCTGATCCAGTCAATCTCTATATTAAAGTTAAAGACCAGAAGTTTGCGTCTCATATGAGTCTACACAGGGCCTACAACCTAAAACGCATCATTACACGGCAAGTCTCTGATGAATGATATGACGCGCATTTAATGCCAATTAAGCTTGCTCCATTCTTCAATGGAGGAAACCGACTGTAATGAATATAAAATTAAGAAAATTACTGATCCTGGAAATTACTAAATATTTTAAGTTTTTTATACATAAATTCTTTTTAATATAGACACACAACATTTGTGTTCGTGGAATAATAAGCTCAATCATTTTCTAAGTATTTAATTTATTTAAGTTTTCAAAAGAACTCCAAAAGAACTTATTTTATTAATGATATACGTGTCTAATATTTTCATATATTAGAAATTTTATGGTATTTCAATAAGACAAAATTTAGCATGAAACTAATTTACACATAACTCCACAAAGGATATTAGTTGTTTTCACTGAAGAGTATTAGTTGTTTTTATTGAAGAGTATTGCTGATTTACACTAAAGGGTTTTAGTTGTTTGGTGAAAATGAACTACGACTATTCAGTGTAAACCAGTAATATTATTTAATATAAACAACTAATACTCTTTAGTTAAAATAATATCCTTTATGGATTTATGTATAAACTAGTTTGACTCTATACTTTTTCTCCTTCAATTACCATAGTATGTACAAAACTTGGTAATCATCACAACTACTTAGGAATAATAGCTACTCCCCCCGGCCACAAATTTTTTACACGGTTACTGTTGAGAACAGTTTTTAATGAAAAATAGTATTTTATTTAAAAAGTTGATAAAGTAGATAAAGTAAGAGTATTGTGGTGGGTATTGTGGGACTCATTTATTTGTTTGTGAGTGTAGTTTATTTTCAAAAGAGGAATGGTTAAAAATTTGGTGGACAGACCAAAAAGGATAGCGGGTAAAAAATTTATGGATGGATGGAGTATATATCTATTTGTGAATCACCCCCACCACTCAAAACCCTCTATTTTGAAATACTGTGATTTCATGCATTGGTGTCAGATATAGTATAATTCATAAACCCAACTATTTATGTTCTCTAATTTTAATCTATTTCTGAATGACTCTTTACTTTTCTAAAGCTTATATTTTTATATTAGTTCGATTGATAACTTCTTCGATTGATTCTTTTATGAAATGACCATTTTTTAAAAAAAAAAATTAAATTACAATTGATTATTGAACTGTTTCGTATTTTACAAAAATTACAATGGAATCATCCATAAATGATTGTGTCTTTATATGAAATCATTATTTTAATTTAAACATTAATCAAATCAAGATCACAAATTTAAATTAAGATATAATAAAAATTTAATTAAAGGATAAACTACAATAACGTAAAAGGAAAAATATATTGTTATTAAAAAGAAATGTACATAATTTCTAATCTACTTCACCCTTACGAATATTTCTCAACATAAAGTACACCTCAGGCTATAGCTACATGGAGTTTTAATGCATTTTCACGACAAGGGAAAATAAATAATTCATTCTGTGGTTTAATCTTCATCTCGTCCGCCATTAAACGCCATCCACCAGAAAACTGACAATGTGGAACACCGTCCTTGTTATCGAAATGCTCATATAACACATTGAAGTTTCTACCCTTCGTCCCAAATTGAAGGGTTAGGTATTTACGACCAATACCAATTCTTCTTGCAGCTTTGTATGACAGCTCCTTGAAAGAAATTTTGAACTATAAGTTAATGATTGTGAAAAAACAAACAATAACATTAACCAAAACTGTTGTACTGTAGGGAATGAAACGTACCAGAACAGTGTTGTTTCTTGTCCCGCGACACTTGTCAATGAACATCGTGTTGCTCTTTCTAGGCTTTTGAACTACAACATATATAATTATCGAACGTATAAGTGAACCACTAGGAATTAAGGATACAAAAATATTATGTATTACGCCTTACCACTCAAACGACAATATACCCCTCTTTGCCCCATGTACAAGCGACCTAATTACCCTTTGCTATTCATGTTCTTCTGATTTTTAGAGATGGCAAACCCTTTATACACATTAGCACCAGTTTGAATCTAAACACGGCGAGATTTGGAGATGAATTGGAAAAATTGCTATGGAGGGAAATTTGGCGATATTTTACATATTTTGGCGCTATGTTTCAAATGTTGCCGAAGTTCTAGTGCTTTTACTTTTACATAAGTACTCTATGTAATACCTTTAGTATATTTTTTTTTTTAAAACAAATTTTGCTTCGTGAAATATTAATTATTTTTTAACTTAAATTTTTTTGGGATGAATCTCATCTTATTAAGTAGTAGAAGCAAGGATGGAATTATCCGGATCTAACCTAAAATATATCATGCTCGAAAAATGTGGATGAAATCAAAGCAAGATAATGGAGTTGCAATGTGTAGAAAGATGTGATTTTAGGGATTGGCTAGTTAATCCAAGTATGGTGTTGAAAGATTAATTTGTTCAGGTTTTTTGTAAGCCATTTGGGTATTGCTAGTACCTTATTATTTATAAAATTGTTTTTTGCTGAAAACAAAAATATATATAAACCCACAAAATATCATCAATATAAATATTGCATCATATGTTTTCAACTACAAGTTCATTTATAAATTTCTAATTGTATATGTGAACAATTCATGCGTAATCAACGTGTGAATTTGTAGGGTAAGAATCTTAAATTAATGATAAAATAATTTTTCCTCCGACAGTAATTTTTTGAAAGCACAAATTTTATTTTTATTTTTATCAAGAAAATAAACTTTATTATAGAAAACATCTCTAAGGTAAGAGAATTACCCGAAAACAAAGAGTTCAATCTTTATGTTTATAAGAATTATAAGATATCAATTTTTAAAAGAGATAAAATATTAATTGTATGGATAACTTAAGGAAATAATAGCTTATTTATACAATAAAATAAAGAATTCAAACTAATCGATATCAGAGTCATGATAACATTTAACACTACAGACACTTAATTAGGTAGGAACCAGGAGAATCATCTGCTGCGAAATATAAACGCCACCATAAATATTTTACAAAATATCAGTTAATGTTCATAAAACAAGAAGCACGATGACAACTTTCACACTGAACCTTTTCCTTGCAAGATATAACATTACTTTAACAACTCGTCTTCATCTAGTTCTGGATAACGAAGTTGAAGAACAAAAAATTCACATCCACTTAAGAGCAAGACCAGCCATAAACTGCGGTTCATATAATTTTTTTTGTCTAATAAGGAATTACACAAATGACATATTTTTGAGGTAATCGTTGAGTGCCTCATCCGCCTGCTCTAGCATTTCCTTAATCTGATTAACATCCTGTTGTTGTCCAGAATTTTTTCCAAATGACGCAGTTAATGACCCCATTTCCACAAGATGCAGCCCATATTCCAGCATCTGCCTTTTCTCTAGTAGAACTCTCGCACCGTCAAAGTGAAGCTGCAACATACGAACCTCGTTCCGGCCAACAAAAAAATATAAATCATGATGTAGAAGTTAAAACTAAAAACTAGACAGAACATAAAAAATACATAAATACACCGGATTACGTACGGCGTGCCTCTTAAACAAAATCTCCGACTACTCCTCCATTGCCTTTCGTAACATGGATCGGGGATCTTCTTCCGTTCCCTGATCAAAGAAAATAACAAATACAAACTTTTTTCAGCGCAAGAAAGCATTGTTGCTCTATGTGAATTTCTAGCGGATAAATATTTTGATATTACCATAGGTTAGAAAGAGAATGTTTGCCACCTAGGAAATGTCAAATTTGGAGAATATGTTATATTGTCGTTGTGTAATGTATGGAATCCATCCACTTTATAGGAAGTTGAATCCATTTTACACACCCAATAAAAGTGTTTTAACTAATACTAATACTCCTAGAAATTCATAAATCATTTTTTAAAAAAGTTTTTCGGTTATATCTATAATATATATATAAATATATTATATTTATATATATATATATATATATT